>VXAZ01004118.1:591063-727154 GCA_013399875.1 Gymnorhina tibicen | reverse complement strand
ATTTTAAAAGTACTTACGGGAATGACAATAGCTCTCCTCAGAGATTGAAAGTTGCCAAGATTCGTGTCTCTTGCAGGAACATGTTGTAGGAAAAAAAAGCTACCAGATCAAGGTTTATTCTATATATATATATATCAAGTTGTTCTTGGATTAGTTGTTACTGAATAAGATATTCCCATCCTCACTGTGTGACTGGTCTCATGCAGGAAGAAAAGTGATTTGTTCCTGTTTAGTTTAAACTGTTTTGGAAATTCATTTGACCCAGTCTAAAATATGATCATGAANCATGCTTGTATCTGATCTAGTTAACAACCAGGTGGACAGAGGGAAAACTGCAGATCCTTATTCTGTAGGCAGAGCTGTTTGTTACCAAGGGATTCATTCAAGAAATAGCAGCAGTTTTTGTATGATCCACAGTCCTTGCAAGACCAGCATCCTGAAATTTTCTTTTCCAATACAATAATTTCTGCAGTCAGGGCTCTACTGGCATGACATTCCAGCAGCATATTAGGAAAAGGAAGAAAACTGGCCCTGGACAGCATGTATCTATAGATGTTATTTCAGCATCCTAGGAATTCTGCATGGATTGTGAAAGTTTTAAAAAGGTAGCCTAATTTTATGTTCATCAGCAGTCACTGACACATGTTTTCTAAGTGGTTAGATGTGGATATCTCATTTTTGAAGCTTCATCCTGTTCCCTGAAGTTAGTGTACACTGCAGCCAGAGAGATTACACAGAAGGTCATGCAGGTCTACTAGAGATAGGATGTAACAGCAATACATATAGAACCTAATTTAATCCCCAAGCAATTTTTCTCTAACCGAATCGGGTTGCTTATCTAGTAATTTCCCAAAGCAGTAGAACCTAATTAAAACTGTTAATTTTTAGTTTTTAACATTAGGAAAACAATAGCAGCAGAACTTTGCGTATTTAATTTTTTCTTTTTTTTTTTCCTTTTAATTGGATCAAGTAACAAAACGGTAAAATCCTGACAGCAGTTATCTTCAGATGACAAGACACTGCTCACTTGGATATTAGCTATGTTTCAGAGAAAGTGTTCTTTTTTTTGCCCCAAGAAAGAATACTAAACCTTTTAATCTTATTTTATCTAAAATCATTCAAAGCCTTCTCAATTCTAGCACTGGTGTCACCTATAATTTTAAAAAGAATCATTAGCTTTTGTATCACAAATATTTCTGCTTAAAATATGTAGAAGTTTTTTGTTCCAAATAAACATTAATCTTTAGTACTTCTCACAACAGCATGGAAGGCTTGTATGTCATGTCTGATAAATGGTGTTGTTAATCCTTAATTGTGTATTTATAGTTTAGTTTATGGTTAACCGGGAATATTTTAAAAGTACTTACGGGAATGACAATAGCTCTCCTCAGAGATTGAAAGTTGCCAAGATTCGTGTCTCTTGCAGGAACATGTTGTAGGAAAAAAAAGCTACCAGATCAAGGTTTATTCTATATATATATATATCAAGTTGTTCTTGGATTAGTTGTTACTGAATAAGATATTCCCATCCTCACTGTGTGACTGGTCTCATGCAGGAAGAAAAGTGATTTGTTCCTGTTTAGTTTAAACTGTTTTGGAAATTCATTTGACCCAGTCTAAAATATGATCATGAACAAAAAAGTTCTTCAGCTCTCATTATTCAGATTAAATCAGGGTGTTGTATTAAACTATCTTTCAAATATAGAAATATATATTGACTGTAAATTCCCTTTTTTCCCCAAGTGCACTGGATATCGACTTTTAGCTTCCACTTTTGTCAGAGAATGATTACAGCTACAAGTACTGGAAAAACTAGTGATTTAATGCTTTAGAGAGCAAATGGTATTGTGCTACTAATAAACAGAAATCCACAGTGCTGCAGTCTGTCCTTTTTTCAGGTCCTTGTCCTCTGTTAAGTCTCTGCTGTCTGCAGTGACCCTTAGGTCTTTTCCAAGTTTAGTGTGCTTGGTTTAAGCTCAGCAAAGATGAAAGTATATTTCATTTTTTTATTCCCATGTGTATCAGTTTGTGTCTTTCCATTACTAATTTAATTTAAGAATAGAACTATCTGATTAGGACTGGAAGTACACATTCCATAAGTATAGCATTATGGTTATTAGTTGTAAGAAGCACGGAATGAAAGGTACATAACCTGTGGCAAACACATTTTTCCAGTCTTGTTGCTTTCATAGCATATTTCAGGAAAACAGTAAATAAATTGAATGAAAAAAATAGAAAAAAAAGAGGCTTTTAGTTTCCCCCTTTTTTTACTGACTTTAGAAATCACTGCAGAGCTTGCATTCCTTCATCCATGTGTCTTTTGCAGGTCATGTCCTGTGCCCTAATACATTGCACTCTTTAGCATTCCCATTTGAAATTGATCTGTCTCTTTATTTTCAGGTTTTCACATGTTCTCATGCAGTCAGAGTTTCTGAGTCTGAAAACTGAATGATTGTAAAATTACCATTTGAAGTGGGATAACACATCACAGAGCTTAAGTTCAAAGTGTTGGGTGAAAATCACTTCTCTGCATTCCTGCTTTTAAAGTACATTTTCAGTGGTTCTAGAAAGCTGGGCCACAATCGATGTGAGCCAACAGTTACTGCCAAACAAAGCAAACAGTAATTTTATCTTTCTGAAATTATTGGCCATTTGTGAAATGTCCAAGAAGTGGGTTTAGGTTTTCATCGACTGGCTGTATTCTAGACTCTTTTTACGATTTAGAGTTTTGATTTGATGGAAAACAAACAAAAAATTTAATATACCAATTAATAACTCAGTTCTAGGTACCATAAATACAAATTCTTAATGGAGAAAGCTCTTAACGGCAGTGTATAGTAGCCTACCAAGCTGCAGCTACTCAAGATGTTCTTTTAGTAATTGGATTTAAAGGTGTACCGCTACAATAAAATACTAAAATGCAAATTTTGTGTTGTCTCTACTAGTATTTTACGTCAAGTTATCCACCCTGGTACACAATTATTTCTGCAGCAATAACCCAGTTCTCTAATACCCGCATACTTTGTCCTCATCCAGTTTTTCAATAGAATAGGGATTGCATCTCAACAACGAGCAGTGAGTTAACAAAGTAATTAGCGTGGTTGAGCAGGAGAGCTAAGGATCACTACCTAAAGAAGTTTCTGGGGTGGCTTAGAAGGTGCTATTTGGTCTGTCATTTCCTTTTTTTTTTTTTTTTTTAATGCTTCAAATGCTTTATCTTTCTGCTGGGACTTAATGATACTGTCTTCCATGATACATGTTGTACCATGCTTCAGAACAGCTGGTAAGTAGCACTATAAAAAATGAAGGCTATTATTACTTCATAGAGGAAGCACAGATTTTGTAGCTTAAGTTCAAAGCCTGTATACTGAGGTGAAAAATCACTTTCTAGGCATTGCTTTCTCTGTCTCTTCTGAAAAGGCAGTTCCAGCAATGGGATGGTGAGCAGCTAAAAGGGCTGAGTCATGTACTTTCTTGACCAGTAGTGTGTGCTAAAAACTGATTCAGTCTGTCTTCTAATTAAGTGATTTTATGAAAAACCAGCAAAATATTTTAATTAAGCATTATAAGGAGGAGCAATCTTTTAGTTCACCCAAATGTTTTGGTACCTGAGGTAAGCATATCATAATAGTTTCAACAATCAGTAGTCATAAGAATTTACCACCCAAGTCCTAGAAAACCAAAGTAGAATAATGGAAAGGGAATAGGGAATAATTAATCAGAAGCTTTAAAGAAGGAGGTGGAATCTTGTTCTTCATGCTGAGATTGTTTTCATTAATTACTTCCACCGTATTCTGCAGAGACAGTTGGAGCTTTGTCAGAACATTCCCACCTTTACCTGCTCAAATATACTGTTAAAGTACTACCACTCATATGCTGTTTCTTATTTTGTTTTTTTTTCTTGCACCAAATTGGACAATATTTGTAGTGTACCCCTATTCCATATCCCTGCCTGCCCTTTCCACGTGGCTTCCCCATTCCCCATCTCTAGTCCAAACCACTCCCGCAGGTTCCCCTGTTATCCTAACACCGCCCTTGTACCGCCCCAGTGCCCTGCCATGTGCTCTCTCCACGCCCCCTCTGCCTGGGATAAGGGGCTCTGAATCACCTGAGCCGGGTCTCTCTGCCTTGGGGTTCAGCCAGCCACCAGCTTCTCTCTCTCTGGGCTCTAGCCATGTGCCAGCCCTCTGCCTATGGGGGCAGGCACGTGTGCTGGTCCCAGGCCTTGGGGAGTTAGCATGGAATAAAGACCTGCTGCAGTCTCCATGGCAGAGAGTCTTCTCGCCTCCTTTGCCGCCACCGCGTTGTTGCTGTTGTGCCTTACCATCGCTAGGGAACCACGCACAGCAACAAATATTGTGTGGCCTGAAGAAAACAGGATGTTGGGCAGATTTTCATAGATTTACGAGAAACTGCAGCTCCCTAAAATAAAACACAGTAAATCATTATCTGCTTAAAACAGGAATCACTAAGTGGTAGTAGTTCCATTTATCAACAAGATCTCTCCTGGACAGATTGTTCTCTTTTCCTCTACTACTGTCCACAGGAGAAAAAATTATATAATTATATTTTGTTCTTATGTTTGTTAATGTTCCTGTAAGTTGATTAGCTTTTCTTTCAGAACAATGTAAGGAAAGAACCACTTTCACTGACAAGTTAGACACAAATTAGACCCCATGTTAAGGGTCATTCTTGTAGCAGTGACAAGAACAGCAGAAGTTTTTAAGGTGGACACAAACAGCTGGTATTTTGGTCACATAGCTGAAACTACGCATTCAAAATCACAGTGTCTACCTTCAACTCTGCACAAGTACCACATGTTAGTGTCCATTCTCTATCGAGAAAACCAGGTCTGAAACCATTTAAGGAATCTGAAGGTACACAAGTCCATGGGACCTGATAAGACATATACAGAGGTCCTGAGGGAACTGGCCATGGAAGTGGCTAAGCCACTATCCATCATATTTGACATTCCAGTTAGGTTCCCACCAACTGAAAAAGGGGAAAAATAACCCCCATTTTTAAAAAGTGAAATAAGGAAGACACAGGAAACTACATGCAGGTCAGTGTCACCTGAGTGTCTGTCAAGATCACGGAACAGATTCTCCTGGAAACTATGCTAAAGCACATGGTAAATAAAGAGGTGATTGGCAACAACCAACATGGCTTCACTAAAGGCAAATTGTGCCTGACAAATTTGGAGGCCTTTTCTGGTGGAGTAATAGCAGTGGTGGACGAGAGAAGATCAACAGATGTCATCAACCTGGACTGGTAAATAGCTTTTGACACTGTCCCACACAACATCCTTGTGTCTAAATTGGAGAGTTGTGTGTTTGATGGATGGACCACTTGGTGGATAAGGAACTGGCTGAATGGACACAAAGAGTTATGATCAATAGTTCAATGTTCAAGTGGAAAGCAGTGGTGAGTGGCTTCTCAGGGGAACCCCAGTTCCTCAGGGGTCAGGATTGGGACCAGCACTTTTTAACATCTTCGTTAGCAACGTGGGCAGTGGGATTGAGTGCCCCCTTAGCAGGTTTGCCAATGACACTGATCTGTGTGGTGGAATTGACACACTGGCCTGTAGGGATGCCATCCAGAGGGGTCTTGACAGGCTTGAAAGCTGGGCCCATGTGAGCCTCATGAAGTTCAATAAGGCCAAGTGTGAGGTCCTGCACCTCAGGGCAATCCCAAGCAGAAATACAGGCTGGGTGGAGAATGGACTGAGATCAGCCCTGCAGAGAAAGACTTGAGAGTGTTTGTGGACAGAAGGGTCAATATGATTCAGCAATGTGGGCTCACAGCCCAGAAAGCCAATTGTGCCCAGGGCTGCATCCAAAGCAGTGTGGCCAGCAGGGCGAGGAAGGTGATTCTACTCCTCTACTCTGCTCTAATGAGACTCCATGTGGAGTGCTGCTGCATCCAGCTCTGGGGCCCCAAGCACAGGAAAGACATTGGCCTGTCGGAATAAGTCCACAGAAAGCTACAAAGATGATCAGAGGGCTGGAGCACCTCTCTGATGAAGACAGGCTGAAACAGTTGAGGTTGTTCAGCCTTGAGAAGAGAAGGCTCTGGGGAGACTTTAAAACAACTTTTGAGTACCTAAAGGGGGCTGGAGAGGGACTTTTTGTAAGGGTGAAATGCCTTAGGATGGAAGTGGTTAGATTTAGATGAGATATTGGGAAGAAAGTCTTTACTGTGAGGGTGGCGAGACACTGGAACAGGTTGCCCAGGGACGTTGATAATACCTCATCCCTGGAAGTATTCAAGGCCAGGGTGGATGGGGCTCTGAGAAGTTTGGTCTATTAAACGGTGTCCTTATCCATGGCAAGAGGGTGCTAACTAGATGATCTTTAATACCCCTTCCCACTCAAACCACTCTATGATCTATGATTTGATTCTTCATTTGTGAAAATAAATTCAGAAATAACATTATTTTAAAACACGGAAGTTTTTTGTTTCTTGTATTTGTTAATTTATTCCTGCATGGACTTGAAGTGCCTCAAAATCAGTTTTGCTTCACTAGTCATAGGGATTTTTTTTATCCCCAGTCATTTGGAGCAAATCAAATGTTGCTTAAGTTTATTTTACATGTCAGCACAGCTAGAAGCTGAAAATCTGCCCCAAGGAAGATGACCTGGGAACATCTTAGGCACTGAAAGCTTAGGAAGGCATTTTTTTTAAGAGTTGCTGTGTCAGCTTTCTGCTGCCTATTTGACAATTCCCTTGTGTAAGAACATTCTCAAAAGACCAGTTAAGCTAGTTTACAGCTGTTTTGTGGCACTGGAGAGAGCCTAAGGATTTCTGAGATTAGCTTCAAGTGGACTTGAAAATAAACACAGGCAATGTTCTTCCCTGTCCCCCCAGTTTCTAAGTATGTTTATGAAGGTTGAATATTTTTAAAAAGCAAAATAATATTTTAGCAAATATACAAGGATATCTCTGAATGCTTTCTGAAACCCTCAAATTGATAAAATAAATACCACATCCATGTCCATAGCCTAAATTCCCAATAAGGTGTCATAGAAGGCAACATTGCAATCCATGATGTCACCTATTTTGCCTACTGATTTCAAACAAATGACTGTATAGCCACTGCTATTACAGTACTTAATAAGTAAAGTTGAAAGGTCATCAGAATGGATTTGATATTTCTCAGTCCATAAAATTTGAATACTAACAGCAGTGCAGATGTTGTCTTGCGTAACTGCTGTCCTGGCCTAATGGTTTTTTGATCTTGTCCCAGTGTTTTTTCCACCCTAACAATTAACTTTTTTCCTTAATATTTAGCCTAAATCCTCTTTCCTCTTACTTAAAACACATGGTTTTTTGTCTTATACGCAGTGAATAAGGCAAAATGTTCTTTCACAAGTGCTCCCCATGCAGAGGCCCCCTTTTTGTCACCATATAGCCTGATGTTGAGAGTGACTTTCTGGTGAATATTCTTTATAATCTGACTCACAGTCTCACTCACAGGAAAAAATGTGTACAGGTATAATTGCGTTTTAAAAGGAGAGACAAATTTTTAAAAGCTTTGCTTCTGTGCAGAGATGATAAAGCTCTCCTATACAACAGGTATCCTATACAACAGAAACAGCTTTGTCAAAGGCGTGGTTTGCAGGCTATTCTACACAGTCCCATTTCAGTGCAGAAAATTATGACTATCTTGGGCAGTGTATTAAAAGAGAATGATGTTCTGAGTGTTGTTCCTTTTATGGGACTAATAGGGTTGGTAGTGCTCCAACTCATTAAAATATCTGCTGTATCAGAATTCAGTATATATACACAGAACTGGAAAATTTAACATGACATGTTATTAATGTTATAAATAATAAAAATACAGAACTAATTCAAATTTCACTAGCTGCCCAAGTAAAAAAATTTTTAAATCCTCAGAATGGGTGGTTGGTTTAGACCTGGGAGGACACACGTTTTCCCCATGGGGCGAGTATGCAAATATGAAAGTCTTGACTGTTCCAATCTGTGATATGCCTCCAGTTACTGAGAACGGTCATCGAGGGATCTGTTTGTACTGCCTACCACAGTGGAAGCTGTAATAGTGGTGGTGGTTACTGTACTCACATGAGCCGTGAAATGCCTTCAGTCAACTTCTGGTATATGAATTAGTTTGGGATGGTGTCGTGGTTTAGGAAAAGTACTCACCAGTTCTGTGCCCCCTTCAGGACTCTCCCCCAAACCAGATGCCACTCTCTCACTGCCTTTTTCCCCTTCCCCTTCTGGCTCTGGGGATGGAGTTGAGAATTGGAGGCAAAAAAGGTGAAAATCGTGGGTTGAGATAAGAACCATTGGCTGGAAGAAGCAATGAGATAAGGAAACAAACAGTAAGAGAAGCAATATTAACAACAAAAGGTGTAAGACAAAGAAATTATTTACACAGAAAGCCCATGACAAAATACCAACCAGCTCTTCCCAACCACACTTTCTCCCACTGGAAGGGACACCTCCTTCCCCAAAGTGAGAGTTCCTTTCCCCCACCTCAGGCAATGACATGAGGTGGTATAGAATAACCTACTCACCACAGGCAAATTACTCCAGGCTCCTCCCCCTCGTGGCTGCTGCAAGAAATTAACTCTGACAGATGGATAGCTGTGCTTCAAAAGGTATATAGAGGCTTGGTAACATAACAACATAGCATAACATAACATAACACAGCACTGGCTAATCCATTTTAGTTAACAAGTCTCTGTCACATGAATAAAGCAGATTGTATTTCTCACTAGAAGAAATGTATGCCAGAAGATGAAGCATTTTGGAGTGTTTAGCAATGGAGGATGGTTCAAGATGGGTACTCTGACAGCATCTTGTCCTACTGAGTTCATGGTAGCAAAATGAGCTGCCCTATTTGCTGTGTAGTGCATCAGCGTGGCCCTCAAAAGAGGAAGAGTTGCACAAATGTTTATAATAAATGAGAGAGAGACTTGCAGAGGAGTAGAATGGGCAGCTGAAGCATTCAGTGTCTTCAGCGCTACAGTTAAATCTGCCTGAGCTTCTGTCAGGCTTTTTATCAATCACATGAGTTAGTCCCCTTGAGGACTGAGTCAGAGATCTCTAGGATTTTCTCTGCTTTGACACAGAAGAATGAGTGACATGGGTTGGTCATACATCACCCAGCTTTGTCACAGCAGCAGATCCATGGGTTTCAGGGGAATTACCTCTAGTTAGTTAGGATCAGAACAGCGCAGGAGGGAGTGATTCTGGACTGCAGGTGCAATATGCAGCCTGTCACTTCTGAATTTGGTAGCCATGACTTTTATGTTATTGTGCTGCATTGGATCCTATTTAGTGTTTTACATTTAATTTCTGTGCTAAAATTTAATTGAAAATCATAGGCTGCAGGAAGCCATCATGGAATCTCAGACTCACATAACTTATTGCTGTAGAAAAGTGTCCCATTTTAAATAAAAACTTGCTTATCTTAAAAGATAAGTAGACAGCTGGTAACATTTTGTACGTTAGCAATACACAAAATGTTCTTCTGGCTGAGTGTGGCTGGATTACCAAATCTCATCCAATTTTGTCCTTCTTCTCTGTTTACAGCATCCACACTCTCTTGGGACTTTTGCAGGCAGGTGCAGACAAGGATTCTGACTGTTTACTTGCTCATTTCATAAGAAAGTACTTTTATTTATCATGCATATCAATCAGCTCACTCCTCGAAATAGTTAGGAACCCTCATGCATTTTCTTCTGTATGTTCTTCTCTTAAAAATATCTCTTTTGTGTCTTTTTTTAAATATCTAGACTTGCACACCTGTGTATATGAAGAAACTCATCTGACTGATGATAGATGTGGATTGCAGGGTAAAAATAAGCTTGGCAAAAGGTTATATTTAATAAATACAAACTTTTTACTGTTCTGAAGTGTTTTCATGGCTACTTGTACACGGCACTAAAGAAGACAATTGAGAAGAAGTGGAGTTTTTCAGTCAGCATTGCCACTTCATTTTGAACACAGCTTTCTGAAGTAGGCATCTTGTAACACTCCCTCACATATCCATTTCTTAGGTGTATCTACTTGTACCTCAACCCTGAGGAAAGACCCAGATGCAGAAGTCTAGTCAAAAATCACAAAATTTCTATTAGCTGAAAAGTCTGTAAAGTCTTAAACAAACACAATGAACCTGTAACAGAAGGGTGTTTTTCCTTGAACACAGAGTATACAGAAAACTTAACCACAAATCAAAAATGCTTAGTCTGGGTAAAAAGTCAGTCTCTGCAGGCTCTGAGTCAGTGAATTGAATAGGAATTTCTTGTTTTACAGCAGCTGGAATGTGATTGAATTTTTTTTTGTCATTTTGGTGTTCAAGAATATTTGCAGCACAGTGACTGAAGTTACTAAACAATAGTTCCTTATTACATTTGCTAACTTAAAGGTCAACTGGCCCATGCCATTGATTTCTTTTTTCCAGATACTATAGTTAAACAAGTGCTGCAATCAAATTTATTACAGGTGATTCATTGAATACTTGAAGAGCACAGTAGGGTTTAATTTTGAATGCAATCAATATTTCCAAAGCAATGCACAACTAACATAAATTTGATACATACAGAGTGGAACTCATGGTCATTGACATTTTTAGTCAATAATGTTTTTGAAAAACAGCAAACAATATGTTTAAATCAGCTACAAATTCATTGTTCTTGTGGTACAAAGGTAACTACTTCAGAAATAAAAAACATGCAGGAAAACAAATACTCCTCCCTCATCCCCCTAACAAACAGAGCTGTTATAATAATAATAATACATATTTCTTACAGAAGAAGTAGTAATGAGCAGTAAAGAGCACCAAAGTATGGTGGACAAGGCCTCTTAATGGTAATAGCTTGAAAGCAATCTAATCCTTTCCTTCCTGGTTTTCTCCAGCTACATGAAGTTTTTTTTCCCTAGCAACAAAAGATATTCAATAGTCAATCAAGTGAGTAAATTTCAAAATTATTTGTGTAGAAAACAGCACATAGATATTAGAATTTTACTGTATACTTGAAGGAATTTGATAAAAAATGGGTATTTTAGCTTCTACTTTGATTTTTTACTGCAAGGCTACAAAACAGAACTGCCTTTTTATAGAGATCAGTTTAAATGGGAAAGGTGAGCAACTGCTGAATATACTGTTGAAAATACTTAGGGATTCCCTGAAGGTCGATATGACTTCAAAATTGGCTCTGCTTCAAGTCAGAGACTGGACCAGATGATCTCCAAAGCTTCCATCCAGACTAAATTATTTTAAGATTCTGAATTTTGCTCTTCAGCTGACAGTCTTGAAGACTCTGCAGAAAAGGCCATATTGAAGAGAGACCAGGAGTACAGTTTTACATTTATTCTCATTTCTCCAGATATTCTTTAAAAGACAGTAGCTGCACATAAAAAAAAAAGGATATAATCTCAAATCCCTCTAGCTCCTCTATAACTGAAGAAAGGGAAGTTGGTTTCAGTTTAATAAAACTACTGGAAAATTCCAGTTTTGCTTTAATACTGTGGACTGTCCTTGTCATATAAATTTTAATATGTGAGATATCAACAATTTCCACTGTTTGTTAATCTCATGGGGAGCACTATGGAGGGCTTTCTTCCAGATCTCACCACCTACAGCAAGTTTTGTGACTTTGAATATGAAATGTTTCTTGTCATAAACTGACAGTTCTTGTTCCACCCTAATCCCATGAGGCTCTTCTAAAGAAAAAGGAAATGTAGCAGTCAAATTGTATGATATGAAGTGACAGCTTGATTTGTAGCATTTAAAAGATGGCTGCTATTATTATTAGACAATTTGATAGAGTGGAAAAATGTAATTTTCTCTTCTACATACACGTTAGTGCAGTTTCAGTAACTGAGTGGTATTTTACTTGTATTTTATTCATTGGGAAATTTATCCCTACTTCCATGAAAATAGAAAACCTCTTATGTCAGAACATTATTTTAGCTCTTCCTTACAACTCTCTACATTTTCACACCATTTGCCATTCAGGCAAATTCATGGGGAAGCCCTGTTTTAGATTAAATATTGAATAGTGCATACTTAGCTACTGTCCTCTCAAATGTGTTCCTTTGTCACAGCTCATTCAGTTCCAGTCATCACCATCTAACTCCTTTCCCATTATGAGATACTTGGTCCCCTGAGTCGAGGTGAGTAGCTGAAAAGTGGGTCACCTTGATATATTCTACAGATATCTGGGTGAAGAATTTCAGGAATAAATTACTCATCCTTCTGATTTTTAATTTTTTTTTTCCTCACCAAATTCAAAGGAAACACTCCTTCAGTTTTTGGTACTTAGTTATGACAGATGTCATAGGAACAATTCCTGAATTTCCATGATTTGGGTAGCTGACCTGCTACCAGCTATGGGATAAGACACATCAAAAAAGAAGCTATGGGCCATTCAATACATGAAACATCCTTCAAAATGCCTTCCCTAAATAGATCAAATGGAATCTATTTAAAATCTAACATAAGATACGTGTGATATGTGAGTCAGTCCAAACCGTCCACAGCAGTCATGGATGCCACCTCCACTCCACTAAAGGCAATAAAGGAAACAAATCAGGAAGAGAGAACCACCTGGCTCTATGCACTGCGCGTCTCTTTCCTCAGAAATTAGAGTTATTAAAATATAGTAAAATGAATTGACAACTGAAGTCTGATGTATATTTTTTATGGTTAAATTCCACTTTATTTAATTGATTTCATTAGAGCTACACTGGGTTACACCTGAATTAATTTTTGATTAAAATATATTGGTTTTACCGACACCGATGAAGTACAGACAAGTTAATGGTGAGGAAAGGGTACAAAGGTGCATGATTGGTTCTTCAGTTTCTCTGCTGTTCTGAGTCTGCCTTACTCTGATCCTTTTGGAGTAAATTGAACTGCATAAAAGCAAGGTGGACTGTCAATTCTCAGGCTTCAATTTCACTTAAATTTTTTTTAAAAAAAGAAAATACCAAAAGATCTGACACATAGAGGGAAAAACCTTTTAGCCATTTTTAATCCAGTAGAGGACTTTGGATCACTGCATAACTAAAGCAGTAAAGGATGACTGAAGTTTCATTTTTCAAATCAATCATTTTCCTTTATACTTTTAAAAAAGACAATCACTTGTCTCACTGATAAATGGCCAAATATTGCTCAGAACTTATAACATTTCCCAGTGTTCAATTTATCTTCTTGTACTGAATGTATTTACTCTAATAGACAGCAAAAGAGAAAGAAACAAGACCTGTGAACAGAAAAATATAGAATCATTTGAAGAAAGGGCACATTCCAGCAAAACACAACATCCATCAAAAGTAACACTGTCACATTTTCACAACATGAAAAACAGCAATCAAAACGGTGTTGCCAAAATGTTTTCCACCTTTCTTCATATGAATTAAACTCATATTCCTTATTAATGTAATAAATACTTATTAGTGCTCAGTCTGTAGAAACTGTTGCTACCAACTGCTACACAAAAACGACCAAGAGCTGAGGCCCAAAATGCACGTGCACATTATCTCTTGGCTCAGGACTGGAGAGACAACACACCCTGAGAAAAAAGTCCCCTAAGAAAGGGTATCTGTTGTCAGCCAACCAACTATTGCCAGCAGCTGACTTAGGTGTCATAACTACCTCTATTTGACATTACAGCGTGTCTGGGAACCCTGGAGAGTAGGTGTCTTGGATTTCTCATTAATCTGTACATAGAACAACAGTAAGAGCTAAGCCACAGCTAGATGAATGTGGCACTTCATCTCTTCCTGCCATCCACAGGAATGCCTTCCCTGCAAGAAAGCTGGGAACTGCATTCACTTCTCCTGAGTGCTAATTACATTTCTCAGTTGCAAGGCAAATGTCTTGCAAAATCCAAATAAACATGTGAGATACAAAATGTGTTGTATAAATGTCTAATAAATCAGGGAACTTTTTCTGCAAAGTTTGACTATGAAAAAATATTCCATTATTCAGAAGCTGCAGCTGTAAGCTCTGCAGTCATTTTATTATCACACATAGTTCTCTAAACTATTAGGAGTGGTGCAGCAATTATGTGAGTATATGGTTACACATGAAAGAAAAAGCACAACAGCTCCAGTTCAAAGATGAACACAGAGATATTTTGGAACATTGTCTTTGTTTGTCTGTTTGAATGTTTTTTAATTAGACTAATAGTACAGGTACTGTGAAAATAGATCTTGTTTGAAAAAAACCACAGTCTGTAATAAAATATGCTCATTCTTGACCAGACATGTGCATATGTGTTGTTGAAATTTTTGTTCTGATCTATGTGACCATCAGATACTTTAATCTGATCTCTAGAGCTGATACCAGATAAGCGAAGTCTGTGTGACATGTATATACTGTTTGTGAACTAAAATTTTTTCAGAGGTAATTTTCTTAGGAGGAAAAAGGGACAAAAATTAAATGTGTGGCAACTTAGTAAAGGGTGAACAGAAAAAATATTGGCCTGAAAAATATTCCTATACTTTTTCTACCCTGGGTCACACCTCAATAGCATATGTAACTCTTCTTAAATTTCTTACTATCCAGTGCAGAAGTGGATATACCCAAATATAATATATTTTGCTGTGAACAATGAAGAAAATGCTGTGAAGAATGAAGCTTTAAAATAAAAGATTTCCATGAAGGCTCTTTCTGGCTGGTGGATTCTGGACATTAAAATGCTGTTTTAAGCTCTCTAAGTCTCTACCAGCTGTGTGACAGGAGCATTTTGTGAGAAACAATGTTTAACTGTGTAAAACAATCTCCCCTCATCTCTCCCTCTGCTGATAACTCAGTTGTGCTACAGAGCAGTTACTACTGCATTACCCACTTAAGTGGAAGAGCAGAATTCCCTTTACGGAGGTAATCAGTGCAGTACTTAATGGCAGACTGCAAAGCAGAAATTGGACTGGATGATCACAGTGTTACCCCTAAGTCCTCCTGGGCCTGAATTTGGTATCATTTCAAGATGGTAAAGTACTGCCCCAGCTCCTTGGGGAAGAGCATAGCTAAAACATTCAAACACACATAATGAAACTCTTCTGCATCTGGATGTGAAATAGTCTGGAAAGACAGAAGACAAAATCAACTGTAATTTCATAAGAGTCCACAAAGTCAGTAAAAGTCTGAGAACTATAAAAGTAATACTATAATTTCACCTACTGCTTCCAAAACAAAGTGCAATTTTCAGAGCTAAAATGCCAGCCACCTGAGAAACATGAAATTGTTGCACAAGAACATGCTCTAACTCAGAATGAAATACAACAAACTACCTAATTATATTCAGATCAGGCACTCTCAACAGATGTTACATATAGGATCAATACTGAATTGTAGTTACCCTGATACCCCACAACTATAATAATGATCTAAATAAGCAAAGAATAAAATAAAGCAGGGGACCAGATGGATATTTCTTTATGAAAGCTATTTCAAATACTGCAACGTGACAATGATGATGAGCCCACCATACTTAAACAGGTTTTGCCAATAAGTTGGGCACCCAGAGAATATGTTTGAAATAACAATCAAAATCTAAACAAATTATTGTTTAGAAGGCACAGCACTGTGACAAAGAACACACAGCATTCTTCATTACTGTGAAAACTTAAGTTGTTAAATTGTTCAAACCCAAGAAGCTAAGGGATTAAAGATGTGAAATTAATAACTTGCTCTTGTATTACTCTTTTGCAGCCAAATGGGTCTGTCTGTGGCAGATTTTAACCCACATGTGACAAAATACCTACTGAAACCAATCTTTGCTAACAGCTTCTAAAATTCATAGGATAAACTTCTTTGGTGTTAGTGGCAATTGTATGAATGAGTAGAGACATAGGGATACGGAGACAGAGGAAAGTAACAACTGGTAAATATCAGGCAAAGTTCAGAAAACATTTTTTAGAGAAAAGAAATGTAATTGTATGAATTTTAACATAGTGCACAAATTCTATCTAAAAATGTCATCCATGAATATTCTGGGGTTTTTATACAATATAGCACAGTGGTCTCCTGAGTGAGGTACATTAGCATGCCTAGCTTTGCAGTCTGGACATTGTGAAGGAAGTTGCCTATTGCTAGATATTTTGTCAGACTCCAGAGGAGGATATGTCTTAAACTTTCTTCTCCTCAAGGCCATTGTCCATGATATTATTAGCCCAATATACTTTTCTTAATACATTCTCTTTAGTTTACAGATTGCTTACAAGAGGTACACTTAGACTGTTTTTCATTACCAGCTTACTGCTTTTATTCTGAGACATTGCTCTACATCACTTGTTGCATAATTGTAAGAAAGTAAGATTTTGAAAATAACAACAGTAACAAAACCCTTTTTTAGGGTGAGATAATCCTTGATTCAGGAATGTGATCTGAATTGAGAGTAGAATAAAAGACCTTCCAGTTCTTTCCAGCCCCTTCTTGCACACAGGGCAAGCCAAGCACCTACTCATGACCATCTTCTGGACGTCAACTGAACGGGAAGTTTCCTCATGTCAGGTGATTCAAAGGGCTCCAAGGGAGTACGTGCCTGAAACCACACCAGCTTTTCAAGGTAGCCAGCTGGTTTAGGAAACCTCAAATCAATGCGCGTTTGCTTGCGATAGCAGTGCCCAGACTTTCCATGATTTAGAGAAGAGTTTAGTGGTTAAACCATTTTTTTTTCAGGGATCAGGGAAACTTGAGTGCTGTTCTCATCTTACATGACATCCATATCCCACCTACAAGTGCTCACCGAAGAACTGCTAATCCAACTTTTCAAAGACCAAAAGAACTACTCCACACTAGAAAACTAGAAAACAGCAAACAATAAAATGGGACAAACCCAAGTAAACAGCTATTTAAAGGTATGCTTGAGGACACTACTTTTTCAGTAGCTGCTGTTGATACAAGTATGCTGCAATCTGCAGTCTTTATGTAGAGAGACCTGAGCTAGCTGTAAACAAACTCTTCTACCACCAGCAGTCTGATCACAACAGCATGGAGCTCTTAAGATGTCATGCCTTTGCAATTCAAAAATAATTTTTCTGAAATGTGAAATTGTTCTTTTTCATAAGAAGGATTTTCCTCTCTAAAAGCCTGACAAAAACACTGATAATGCTTTTACTTTAGTTTTTGATTTATCCCTGGTGCAACCAAATGTAAAATCAAGGGAAATGTAGTTCCTGGCAATTCCTAATGTGGGGCTTGAGGCAAGGAGATGTCAGTTCTGGTCCTGGCTATTCATACATCACAAATAAGAGGGCAAAATTTTGTGGTCTTGGCCAGAAATAAAGAAGTAGGAATAGCAGGTAGGAAATCCTCATGTTAATTTTACTTCTTAAACTCTTATGATATGACAATCTCCAATGAGTTAAGACTAATTAAGCCAAGAAGTAACATTTTTGGACCTTTCAGGATGCAGCAGAGCAGTTTCAAGCTCACATAGTCAAGCTCAGCTGCAGGGAACTGGAGCCTCTTCCTCTTTAAGAGAGAGCCTTCACACAGTGGTCTGCTGTGTATTAGCTGAACTTTTCTGACTGTTCTAATGTCAACAGTCTCTCAGCTAGACACAAGGCTTCATGCAGAGAGAAATGTCACTGGGATGGGGAAGGAAGGCAGAGCCATGCCTAGCACAGCACAAAGTAAGTCTGCTGACACTATGCAGGCATGGAGCACTTCACGTCTGATTACACTGCAGCATTCCTGCTGTTTTAATAAGACTTTTCCTCTTAGAAGAAATAACTAATGGTGTCAATTGTGGGGTGGCTTTTTCGCAACTCTCAACAGCTGACAATGCTAAATGACTTTCACCAGTGACCTGAATTAAACTCAACAAGAACCTAATAGCCGCAACTTCAGAGGCCCTCTCTGTGCATGTACAGCTTCACCTGCATCATCTGAGGCAAGTCATTTAACTCACCTGAACATAGAACTGCCAGCACTGAATTAATTCACCAAATTGATAAATATATGGATGCCACACTTCAAATGTTGGACTTTGTCCACCCTCACTACTTCTTTGCTGCTGTTATCCCTGAATACAACACATAATGGTACTGCAAATCAGTGATGTCAAAACCATTTATGTAAAACAGCATATTTATTTAAAGGCAAAATCATTTATTTGAATAGAGCACAAAATTTCATGGCCTGGAAGACCTCATGAAAGCATATAGGTGTTACTATTTTATAGTCAGAGACACTGAAAAAAATTGAAATTCAGACTTTGCCTTCCCCTGTTCCCATCCCAGAATAATTTTGCTGCCATTTGAATGTCCTCCCAAACTGCTGTTTTCAGTGTAGCTTGTTCCACTTACTCTCTTCTGTTTTCCTCTAGGCTGTGTCCCATCTGCAGGTCTCTCTACCGTCCTTCTACTTTCCTCTCCTTTCAGTTCTCTTGCTCTCCTTATTTTTCAGAGTTTTTTACCTTATATCACTGCCAATCTGTCTCCTTAGGCACTAAATCAGCACTTGTGGAAGGCGATCCTCCCCTGACTGACTGCTGCCTCTGGAAGTGCCAATTCGGCTCAGTGGGCGGCTGGCGGCCAGATGGCAGCAGCAGGACACTTTTAAAAACTGTGATTCTTCACTGTCCCTGTGGAAAGGGTGAGCTTGCAAGACCCAGAGTAGGCAGTTCTCTTTGTATACTTGTATTGAAAATTAATGTTGGAATGATTTGTTCAGCTGTACTGTTTTCAGTGCAGTTTGCCCAAGTCCTGGGTATATTGATTTATAATATGTTTATCAAAGCTAAAGGGAATGTTTTCACTAGAAAATGACACCATGTGATTTTCTTTTTTAGCTTTGAATTTTGTCAGAAATGCTGATTTCAAGCTGTGGCTAAATAGTGTGAACCTGTGAATAATCCAGAGAGACACTCAGGCTCACCTGTGCTTTGATGTAAGCGCAAACCATGGTTTTTCTGGTGTTTGCCTGGGGATGGAAGGCAATGCAGCAAGCTGTGACAGTGAATCTGGACTTGTTCAGACCCAGGACACCAAACTGAAACCTGGAGGTGGAGCTGCAGGCAGGGTGTAGGCAAATCCCAGTGGAGAAATCTGCTCTGTGATCAGAGCTCTGTGAAGAAGCCGCATGCAGAATTAGAGATCTTGAATCTTGCAGAGCATGTGGGATCTGAGCATACCCTGCAGAGTGAAAGTACAGTCCAGTGCTATTCTTTTGGGAGAGGCTTTCATGAATTGTGCTTATGGGGGAAACTGCTCTATGTCATGTAAACGCAGACACTGGAAGTCTGCAGGCTCATTAGTTTATTCATAGATAAATATTTTAACATGGCCAAAAATATCCACTACTTATGTGTAAATTGTTGGTCCTCTGGTAAGTTCTTTCCAGATGAAAAATAAGTGTACTCTAAGAAGTTGTTAGTAGTAATACCATGAGAAGGAAATTTTTGATCTCAGGTCTACAAAAATAAAAACTTACATAAGACTTTTACAGTGCTATAGTGACAGTAATCTTTGTTTTATTTCTTGTGTGAAAGGTCTTGCAGAACAGAAATGAATGGACTATCTTAGACTTCAGTAATGGATGAACTTAATCTACCTTTATCTAGATTATGCAAATTTTTTATTGTTAGAACTTTCAACAGAGGTGATGATTAAGTATTCAAAACAGTGTACTACACTCCAGGCATATTTCAGCCAAGAGCTCCTGTCTGTGGATACTTAGAATTACTCTTTATTCTATTTCCTGCCCACACAGTTTCCCTGATCCATCGCTCAGTCTGCCTTTCCTGTCTTTTTTTCACAATCCTTTTACTATTGTAAAAAGCTCCCTATGACTAAGACACTACCTCAGTTTTTCCAAATCCTCTTGTGAATACCAAATGCACTTTGGCTCCAGGTTTCAGATGATTAGGTAAAATCCTTCTTGCCTCTTTGAGTTTCTGTAGACTCATTTCAGCACCAAAGAATATGAAATTATCACTGGAAGTAACCCTGAGGAACTCTGTGGTTAGAAAAAATATGGTGGAAACAGTGAGAAGAAGACACTGCAATGTTGCAAGGCTTTGATTCACCAGGCCGGCACTTCATCCGTTCCTAATCTATGCTATATTAAAACTGAGGTCCTTTATCTTCACTCACACACAGAGGAACACTCATATTTCAGCCCAAAGGACAAAGAAAAATATATGTAACTTTAGGTCAGTGAAGACAAGATGTGAAGCGTTTGCCTAACCTTTCTGGAATTTAAATTGTTTTGATGCCAAAAGGAAACCATTTAAAAGATAAGAAATCAAGTACATTTTGACCTTACTTTGAAAATTCAAGATGTTCTTATCTCTTACTAACCATCAACTGAAAATGAAATTCAGTTTATTTTTATTAACCCCATTTTCCTATGACTTTATTTTGAATGAGAATTACCTTAGTTCTTTGAGCAGCATGCCTTTTTGTAGGACTGTGATTACTTCTCTGTTCTGGATCCCTTGATGTCCACTGAACATTACTTTTCCCCTTCTCAAGCTGACTGCATTTTTGTTCAAGCTATCTGAAAAACAAAGTTTCCTGGTTGAATTTCTTTGAAGACCTCAGCAGTAGACTCAACTGCAAGTTAAGTAGCTGGCCTCCAGTAACCGAGGTCAGACCTTTTACAGCCACCTGAATTTTTATCAGTGGATGCATAATATCAAGAGGAGTCATAGATATACCCTTCAAAATCTGCTTCTGTTCTCATCTGAAGCTTTTTAAAATGCATTTCCCCTGTGTTCCTTAAAGTCAGCTCTTGGTCAAGAAAGTTTTAATATTTTGTGGAAAGTATAAGCTGAAGGCAGATTCCTATAAGGGATGAATACAAGCTGGTCCAACAAGTCAGTATTCGAAGCTTTTCCATCTCCTTTTCCCTAGATAGTTCTAACGCTCTTATCACTTTTATATCACAGTGCTTTATAGTAAGTCCTTTATCATCTTCTAGTTTGATCAAAACAAACCTGACTTTGATCTTCTCCATATGTTAGTGAAAATTAAGAAGTCTGGCAAAAGGATTTAAATATTTCATCAGTGTGAAAATGATTCTTTCTACCAGTGTCCCTTCCACACCAGAGCAGCATGTGAATTTACACTGACTCTTTTCAATCAAAAATATAGTTTCTGCTTTCAACAACTAAAGCTTTGCAAAGTGGCTTCTAACTGAGGCAGACTTCCGACTCCTCTCCTGGCTTGGAAGTTCATTTGGTAATATTAGTCTATGCAGGTAAAAAAGTACAGTAATGCAGAGGCTGGATTGAGAAAGTAAACACTTTATATATAATGAGCCATCTCCTAAGCTGCCAGTGGAGGGAATGGATATTATTCCTACTAAATTTGTATGAAAGAAGTCAGTGTATCACTCCTTACAAACATCTAAATTATTTTTAAAATTTAATTTGAATATACGAAAATCATGCTAAGAAATAATATTTATGTTGACACAGGAGTAGCCAGAAAAAGAGTAGAAATTTTATCACATACAGCAGGAAATGAAAACAGCAAAACATCAATTTTGATTCAACACTAAACTTTCTTCTACAGTTCAATTGTGTCATTGGACTAAGATTTCATCTAAAGATGTAGGAGTGTAGGACATATTAGGTGTTCTATAGGGCCGAGTTACTAATATAACAATTATATACATTTCTGTTTTCATTAATGTTTCATCTGAACGTTTCCACTTGTCATCAACAAATTAAGTTTTCAACCAAAACATTTTAATGGGGGAAAAAAGAAAGAAGTCAGGATTCTACGGAAAGAAGCCAATCTCTCCATGGAAAAGTGTTTCCTCATAAAGCTGTAAAATAATTTTGGGTAAATTTTTGGAAGAACCCCTTTTTATTATTCTTGAGTTGGAGACATTAAGTAATGAATAGAAGTCAGTAGAAAATGGTAATGACCCTATTGCCACTTTAAACCAACCTTTACATTTTATAGCAGGGGTGCAATTAAGTTGCACAGAATTATTTAAAACCTCCATAACAAGGGTATTATTGTCTATTGAGCTCTAAAGGGTTGTAGAGTAATTTCTTTACCATATGTTTCAGCTTCATTGGAACATTCTTGCTTTCATTCTCACTTGTAGTTGGCTTGCGTTTCATTGAACCTTTTTTCGGAAATTAGTGTATCTATCTTCCATTGTGTTATCAGAATGCCAACTATTGAAGTAAATTAATTTTCAAGTAATCTTGCCTTCAAATAAAACTATGAAAAAAAAAAATAAAAGGACTGGAGCTTCTGAAATTAACTGTGTGTAGGCTTTAGGTACCCATATTCAAAATCCAGAAATTTTCCTACAGTGTGGCTACAGTTTGAGGAGGCAAACTTTGGTGTGAAGATTCCTCAAATACCTGCGTGTACATGGGCATCTCTGCCCAAACATCCTGTAGCCTCACTTATGCTGGGGCTCCAGTGTTGAGTCAAGTTTTCACCTGTACCAGGCATGGACACCCATGGGAAAATAAGCACCAACTGCTGTGAAACACAACACTCAAAATCCAGAGGTCTGAAAACAAACAATCCTCCACAAAACCAGTGTATGATTGTTTTGCAAGGAACAGAACAGACAATGAATTTCTGTCTTGTCATTAGATTTTCAGGTTCAAGTTGCTCAAGGTCCTTCCCCCTTGCTCCAAGGTCCTAGATAAGCAAGCATCCCTGGGTTCTCTAATGCCAAGTTAGGGATGAGCTCAACCCTCGAGGGAAGTTCATAGATGCTCTCAGTTCTCTGCTTAGCTTCCTGCTTTAAATATGCTGGCAGGAATTAATTTCTTTAAAATCTTCACCTCTGTCAGATTTGGTTAAAAGCTGTTAGCGTGTAATTTGTTGGAAAACACACATACATTTATACACGTGCACAGAAAGAGGCCATGGTTTCCACTGTGACTCAGTTTGCAGATATATATTGCATAATTAATATGCTTATTTTCTATGATAACTTCTATGGAAGTTCTTTTTATGTAGAATAACAGGCAATTTGGTACTGTAATGCCGCAAATTTCTCATACTGCTTTGATCCTATCTCCACTTTCATTTTTAGTGTTTATGTTTTTAAACTGCTCCAAAGTCAGTAACCTTGTCAGCTCCAGTTAAATGCAGCTTCTTGCTAGACTCTGTATTCAGTGGAGACCAGCATCTTTAAATGTTTGAGAAAAAGGGCAGAGAAATATTGTGAAAAAAATGGTTTGATGTTTTTTGACAGATGTTTATTAAAATGTATTTGTCATCTTCTCAAACAACAATCATAAATACAATTTGTAATCTCCAGTGGTTTCAGCCAGCAGAATAGTTTCTCCTTTTTCTTTCTTCCAAATGTCATAGTACGATTAATTCAGTATTGAGGTTTTGTATCCCTGTGGGATGTGATAAGATAATGGTAGTACAGACAGACCTAGTTAGACAGAATCAGTTTGCAGACTGTTTTCATAAATATTAACAAGAATCCCCTCCAGAATACCAAAGCGGTGGCTTGTCATTTGCACTGCCTGCCAGTGCAAGTTTTGGTTGCTTAGGCAAAAGCAGGCACAAATTAATCAGGTTTGACTGAGCTATATCCTAGCTAAATCCTTATCATCTGCAACATTGATTTCAAAGCCTACAGTAGTTATTTCATATATCTTACCATTATTCAAGGCCCTTTGGGGGAGTACCCTAATTTCATAAACATATTATGCTTTTTTGGAAGGAAAAGTGAAATATGTACTGCAGGGGGAACCTTTGTAATTTGTTTTGCTTACAGATGTGCTGAGCTACTAGTACTTCATAAGTTTAAAAAAAAAAAATTCCCAGTGTACACAATTATTTCTTGGCAAGAAACTGACATTTTTATTCAAATAGATAGCCAATATCTAGATCTGATCCTCAGAAACTGCGGGCCACTTTCTCCAAGTTTATTATTATTGTACAGAGATCTGGGCTGACTCTCACCCTCTACCCAAATTCCATGCATGATACTCAGGGCAAAGGAAAGAGCTGAGGTTGGAAAGTTACTGTTTTCATTAAAGGACAGGAAGTTCTTTGAGCACTGATAACCATAACAAAACATGATGGTGCATGGGTTTATGTCTCAGGACTGATTGATTGGAAGTTTGAGAAAGCAGTTCTAATTTGAGTATCTCTACAGCTCCTGTTTATTAAACCTTCTCCAGTGTAGAAACTCCAGGAACAACAGGCAGGGTTACACTGAAGGATTTCCTTCAGTTTAGGCGTCTGTAAGATGTTCTTTAGCTCCCTAAATTCCTTGTCAGGAAACTTGGGAAAATTTAATTTTTTTTTAAAAAAATACATCCACCCTGTGTACGATTTGATTGAAACAAGCAATTTGACTGGAATAGGCTTACTGATTCAAAAGGTGGGGGAAGGGATGGCTCTGACAGAGGCAGACAACATAATAACATAAGCCCTGTTCCCTGAGGAAGAAAAGTCTAATAAAGAAATCCTGTTCTTTCCCAAACCAAAGAGACAACTGTCATTTTTTCTATTGAGGTCAGAAACCACAAGCCTGGGATGAGCTGGGAGATAAGCACAGTTTGCAAGAGGGAAGGACCCAAGCACAAGATATCATCCCTTGACCAGGAGAATATTTTCAAACTAAAGGAGAAGAAAGATGCAGGGAACCAGGGACAAGAAAATCACTCAAAAAGTCTGAGATTAGGGGTGACAGCAGGTAGGAATTTGGGTAGGCTGAAGTCAGATATTAAAAAGATGATGCGCTGTGGACAGGACAAAAATGCTATCTCTGAGAGAGCAGAATAAACTGAAGATCACAGCAACATTTGGAAGTAATTATATTGAATTTATATGGGGCAGAATTCTTGTTATAGCACAAAGTTTGTGACAGAGAAGTAGAAAACAGCAGCAGGGCTAGATGGAGTAGGATGGGACATTGCTGAAACACTGCAGTTAGGGAATGTTACCTGTTTCAAACTGAAGATTATTTTTTTCTTGTGGGAACCTGTTGCATGAATTTTTTAATGCTAAAGGGAAAGGGTGATGGCTTTCCTGCCGTGTCCTCTCTATATTACCTTGTAATATCTTTCTAATTTCTTATTTATAGATTTTTACTTCTTGCGTTTTCAAATCTATTCCACTGTTCTGTTTCTCTTGATTTTGCTTGGTTTTCAATGTTGACTGCAGCCTGTTTGCCAGCCTCTGAGTTCAGTTCATGCAAAACCAGTGTGAAATGTCACTGAAAACTGAAAAAAACAGAGGCAAAATTGTTGTTTGATATTATCTTTATTTTTCAGATGTGTTTTTCCTTGCATTGTGATTATCACTTCATTGACTACCATTTCCTGCCTTGCCTGTGAGGCACCTTGAGGTGAATTTGATCATTGCTGTTCATGTGATTAATACTTTGAATAAATGAGATAACCCAAGTATTTTGACCAGGTTTCAAAAATGTTATTACTGTGGGACTCAGAAGTGCCACATTGATGGCCTTGATGGTCAGGCATCTCTTTACACACAGGCCAGTAGAAGTAAAATCTTCCCAAAGTGTTACTGCTCATTTAAGTATTAACAGTCAAAGGCCCTGCAACAGGATTGCAAGAAAACAAAAGAAGAACAAAAACAAAAGAAGAAAAAAACCCAAACCAAACAAAACCAAACAAACAAAAACCAAAGAAAAAACCCACCAAAAACAAAACAACAAAAAAAAGAAAAAGAAAAAAGAGCCAAACCCAGCAACAAACCAAAACTCCTCTCTCCCATATTCCTTAATAACTTCTATCCCACATTCCTTAATAACCTCTCTCCCATAGTCCTTAATAAATCCTTGCAATTTTTATTTTACCTTCTCTATGGAACATGCTGAAAATGGGTTCTGCTTTTAAAATGAAGATTTTGACAGGTGTCTTGGTCTAGGTTTGAACTTGTAACTCTCCCTTTCTTTGTTTACTGATCACTTGAATAAGTAATCTGGATATGCTTACAGCACTCTCCTGGGTGGCTGGTGTTTGCATTGTTCATTGAACCTAAGTAGCAAACACCCACCAGAACCTCAAACAAAAGTCAGGTTACAGATTCTTGTACTAACACAAACTCCCCTTATTAAAGGGAGGATTTACTTGAGAGAAGACAGCAAGCTTTAAAAGGACTGATGGCTGACATTGGGACCAGGACAAAACAATTCAAAGTGCTGTGCAGTCACAGTTCAGAAACTGCAGGAGAGCCCGGGAAAGAACTTTGGTTGTTTTGGTTTTGTGCTTTTATTTTTTCTTTCGTCCAGCCTGTTCCCTGGGTAGAGGAAAAAGACATTGCCCATTATTGTGAGTTAACAATCTGTTATTCTGAACAGAGGCATTTGGTTGGCTGACGAAGTTTAAGACACCCAGCAAATGCACAGTCATAATTCATTTTCCACACTCCCTTGAGAAATCACCAATCCCAGCTTTGCAGACAAAATAGTAAGATGGCCTCTTACTTTTAGGAAAGACTCTTAAATAAAAAAAGAGGAAATATTAAAAATGCAATGGAAATAAAGGCACAGGGCTTAAAATATTAATTGCAGAATAATTTCCTCTTGCTTTATTTTCATAGAACAGACTCTGTTCCTGAGGAAACAGGAGAAGAAAGGCAGCAGGTAGCCAGAAGCAGAAAGTCAATGCTCTCACTTGTCACTGTCAGTGCCTGCTGTGTAGGGAAAATACCAGTCTGCCAAGAGCCAGCAGAAGCCTCAAGGGGGCATATTCCTAATGGCTGTGAAACTTTGGAAGCAAACAAAAATATGAAAGGGCAAAAGCCCTGCATTTTCCTTGTGCTCTCAGATAGACTTTTCTCAGATGTCTTTGACTCTTTTTTGTTTTAAAATAATTTTCAGTGCATGTTGTAAAATACTGCTGTGAACTCCAGAGGATGCAGAATATACCTGGGTTTTGCTTGGAATTTGCAAAGCTGGTGTTGAGTGCTTCATGTGGGGTAATTAACACAGCTGAATTGTTCCATTTAATGAACTTCAAAATGTTGGGGTTTGTGTTTTGTTCAAGGAAGATCCAATGTCGGTTCCTGGAACACTGGAAACATGTTAAATCTTGTCCAGTGTCCTCAGTGTGACAGCAATCCACATTCCAACATGCACTGCTGTAAGGAGCCCCCCAGCAGGCACATCCTGCACAACCATTCCCTCACATCAGTTGCCTCCTGGTCTTCTGTCATTGGAAACATGATCAGACCAGTAAAGAATTGTATGTAATTTTCAGTGTTTTCCAATTTTGTACCTGCTGTAGGCTAAAAGATAAGGCTTTCCAGAACATAAACATCCAGACAAGGTCTTTTGATCGAAGGGTTCTCCCCCTACCAAGGACAGAGTCTATGTCTAACCTACCAGGCGCAACCTTGTTGCACAGAGGGTTGTCTCCCCTCTTTTCATTCACACAAAGTTTTTTTAAGAGAAGGTGAAAGTAGATGGAGACAAACCGTAGCATCTCTTACCACATATTAGGGACATAGGGCATGGTCGTATTTTGCTCTAATGTTAAGTAAAAAGGTGATTGTGTGGAGGGCAGCCTTCAGGAAAAAAAAAGAAGTATGAGAAGGAACAAGATATGTACCACAGAAAATGCTCTGGCAGACTGAAAGCTAGGACTTTTTGCCATGGTAGTATGAATCAATCTAACTGCTCTAGATCCACAATTTCCCCCAGCACAGGAACAAAATCTATGCTTCATCTCTGAAAACAAATGAGAAAGCAGTGGACAGAAAACCTCTCTGAAGCACTGATGCTTAATTAAGTTGAGGCACAGGTTTTATTTGGGTGTACTGAGATTTCAGTAATTTCCTCAATTTTCCAACACTGTGGCTCATATCTATCAGTTCTCATAAACACTTTCCTCTTAATTTCAATATATGCTTTTACTATTCTAGTCTCATAAATAGTTTCCTTGGAAGAGTTGCTCACCTCTCTTCCTAAACAAGCACTGCAACATTCTAGCATGATCAGGGAAAGGTAGTTCCATCTTTTTGTCATTATTCTTCTCAAACAACTACCAATTAGATCTCATCCCCTTGAGAATTTTGTAAAACAGATGTGGTATGCCTCCAAGACACATTCCTTTGAACTCATTTTTTTTATCATATATTTCATTCTTACCTCCACTATCTATGAGGGGTTTTATTCAGCTCCTGTGATAGACTAGGAAGACCTAATTCTATCTTCAGTGAATGTCTGGAACTCTAAGTAGCTGCACTCATCAGCACAGTAGCAGACTGGGAGGCTCCCTAAGTGCAGATTTGACACAACACTCCAAGTCCTGCAAAGTTTCAGTTTAATACATTATTTGATAAGACACAAGAAATGGCTGGAATCATGAGGAAAGAGGGAAAAGTCATGTGAGACTATGAAGAGAAATCTAAATGAGCTGGAGGTCTCATGTCTGAGAGTGGAATGTTTGCTACAGTCTTTATTTTTGATATCCAGCATGCTCTGCAAAGAATGATAACAGCCAACACTTATATTACAAAAAAAAAACCAACCAAACAAAAAACGCCACCAAAACCTGGCTGGAGTTTGAAAGAGCATTTTCACTATGAAAATATCTTCTTGATTTTCTGTACTAAAAGCTTGTTTCAATAAAAATTTCCCACACAGCTCTAACAGCAGGCAATAAAGCTGAGTGTATTGAACTAGAACAATGGAATTGTTTTTGTGATACATATTATCTAAGAATGAAGGAAAAGTACTGGAGTGCTCTTGCAGACTGACAATGACAACAGAACTAATAATGTCACTGAGAAATATTTAGATTGGTTGGAGCTGGTTAACACAGCCAGACAGGACAGTGCAAAGAGCCAAAATATGTGCTAGAGCAGAGACAGATACAGAAGGTACAAGGCCAGTCTTTGTTTTCAGGACAAGGACACAACTTCTTACCTCCTTATTTTTGTCTCAAGGCTATTTCTTCCATGTATACTCAAAGTTCTTGGAGTGACAGCTGCTCATCAGATGTAACAAGTCCCTCCACTAAAGGCCTTATCCTGGCAGCAATTTTAAGCAGTGATTTTCCTTGATGTTAAGACTACCCAATTTATCTTTTTTTCACATAACTCAGAGGAAACCCACCATTTGTCACACTTCAAACAGCTAGAACAATCTTCAAATTTCTAAACAGGTTTGTGAGAGACTGCCAGCATAAATTTAAAGATATACTGACTAGAAAGTGTGATGTATATACCACGTGTAGCCCACGCTTCCTCTTAGGAATGGTAATATGCCAATTACCTAAATTATTTCATATCCATGTCATATTTTAAGTGTAATGAAGGAAAAATTATTTTTTATTAAAAAGTGAAAAGAATAATATTTACTTGTTTTGAAGCAATATGAAGGGTAGATGAATATGGAGTTAGGTTGTATTTCCAAGCAATAAATTATAACATTCAAAATAGTCAGATTAGAGATTATGAATAAACATTAATTCATATACGGTGAATGTCTGAGGAATTTTTGAGTTGGATTTTCAAAAGGCATTTGATGCCTTTTGCATCTGATATTCTATGATATTTAACCATCAAAACAGCTAAGTAATTTTCAAATTTGGCATTTAAATCACCCAGTTGCTTTTAGTACGTTTCCAGTCTAGCTACTCAGTCAAAAAGATAGTAAAAAAGTAAACACTGGAAATGTTTCACATTGCTCCTGTTCTATAGTTATTGATGTAGAAAATAAGACCAATATTTTATAAATAAAACAACACATCTGATAGAATATTTGCATTCTTTAAAAAAGTTGATGTGTGATGTTAACACTGTCAGTAATTTATTTATTTGTTGAGATTGACATCTGATCTTGATTGCACATGAAAGGATGGGGAAATAAATCAGAGCTGTTAACAATTCTGTTTTGAAGGAAAGGAGTGTTCTGTGCTGGAAGGGGACCAATTGGTACTTATTAGGATCAATAGCAATCACAAGAAATGTAAATCATGAGATTATTTTCTCTCTCAAAGAGAACGTCAGTGAAAATAAAACTTTGATTCATTTTGTACTACCAGATAAAACTCCAAATATATTTTTAGACTGTAGAGACAAGAAAAAGCAATTTTGCAAAATTTTTAACTATCTCTAGGTACAAGCATTTCATAATAATTTTAATAAATAAATTATAATGGCTTCAAACTTCAAATGCCCTTTTTCTTATGCCATTTATGGATTGTCATGTTGACCACCTCTCTGATGTTCATCCAGTGAAAATCTTTAAATATTGTGGCTATAATCCAAGTTACAGGAGAATCTGCAGAAAACATTTGGTTTAAGATTTTGAAACCATAGAATGTCTCAAAGAAAGTACCACATTACAATATTAGCAGAAAGCAAATGTATTGTTGAAAATACTTTCACAAAAATTTCATTTGTGATTGGGAAAAGACAGAGACTGAAAAAGTAACCTTAAAACCCTTGTTTTTAAACTCTGAGCACTTCTGAAAGGTTTTCATGAGATCAAATGCCCTTTAGCCCTTCCTTCTGCAGCAGTAGTAGCTCACTGGTTCTCTCCCTGTGGTGTGAAAGTTGAGCTTAAGGAACAGGACTTCAAGAATAAGTAAGTTTGATTTATCTTCATATTCTGACTTTTTCCTTTTAGAGGCATTTCCAAGAATTCAGCTTTCATAGCATTGCCGACCACTTTACAGCAATTTTTATATGCTTTTTACAAAATATTTGTAGTATTTCTGAAAACAGAAAACACTTTCTCTGAGATACCACCATTATTTCAGTTGATTTTTCTTTGCAGCTGTAGGATGAGCTAGTTCAACTTCTCTTTTCTATAAGCAACTTTCAGACTCCTTCTTCCAAGCAAAAGGCTATGACATTTTTTTCCATCAAATTTAACCTTGATTTCCTCATTTCCTTATTTAAATATTTCCATCAAAGCAGCACATATTTTTTAGATTGTATAACTTGACCACTTGTTTGTAAACCAGTTCAATGCACTGCTTGAGGTTCACTGTGAGAAATGTTTGTGCTTTTACAAGTAACTGTCTCTCAAAAGTTCCATCCTTACTGTTACTTACAATCGCAATGGATGCCTTATATTCACTCCGGGTTTTATTTCCAGTGACGTCAGTAATATCACATCTCATAAACTTGTTTGTGATTTTCCAGGCCGTGCACCTGCTTCAGTATTGCTTTTTGCACTTGATAGATTGCCTTGGTAGGTCTCTTTGGAAGCATGCATGTTGTTTTGTTGTCATTTTCCTGGCCTGTTTAAAAACTCAAAGCTGCTGACATATTTCCTTCAGACTTTCTGTCTTAAAAAAGAAAAATATTACTTTGTTTTCTGAGGTCAGTATTCAATTTCCTTCCTTACCCTTTTTGCTGAGTGGGAAATGCACTTTAGTCTCCTGCTTTTCTCATTCTTTTATTGCAGTACAGTATGCACTAAAGTATGTGCTAATAGAACTGATTCTCTCCTTCTAATGCTGAAATTATTTCCCCTAAATATGAATTTCTTTTTTTGTGGTTTTTTTTTTTTTGTGTGTGTTTTGGTTGGTTTGTTTGTTTTGTGGGGTTTTTGTTTGGGTTTTTTTGTTTAGTTGGTTTTTCTTTTGTTTGGTTTGGTTTTTATTGTTTTGGGTTTTTTCTTTGTTTGTTTTTTTTTTGTTTGTTTGTTTGTTTGTTTGTTTTGTTTTATTTTTTTTTAACTATGCATCTTGGTCATTGCAGTTGGGAAGTACAACATGTGGCTTTTTGAAATTTCATTCCTGGTTCTGCCTGCTGTCTGGCAGTGAATGGTACAGTTTGTGAGGCTTCCAGCCAGCTTTTCACACCCTACAGCTGTCCATCAAGTAAGAAATTAACTTTGTTTTCATAAACTTCATAATACTTTAAGAAGATGGGTGTCATGGTTTAATCCCAGGTGAAAAGTAAGCACCACACAGCCACTCACTCACTCACTCACTCACTCACTCACTCCACACCAGTGGGATGGGGAGACAATTGGAAGAATAAAAATAAAAAAAACTGTGGGTGGAGATAAGAACAGTTTAATAATGGAAATAAAATATTAAAGTAATACATAACAATTGTAATGAAAAGGAAATAACAAAGAGAAATAAACTCCAAGAAGGACACGGAATGCAAATGAAAACAGTTGTTGAGCACCAACCAAGCGATGCCCAGCCAGTCCCTGAGCAGTAATCCTCCTGTCAACCTTCCCCAGAGTTTTATTGCTGAGCGTGGCACTGTATGGTAGAGAATATGTCTGTGGTCACTTGGGGTCAGCTGCTCTGGCTGTGACCTCTCCCAGATCTTTTTGCACCTCCAGCCTCCTCCTGGTGGTGTGGGGAGCAGAAAAGGCCTTGACTCTGCCAGCAGAAACTAAAACATCCCTGAGTTCTCAACACTCTTTCCATCACAAATCCAAAACACAGCCCTGTACCAGCTATTGTGAAGAAAATGAACTCTATTCCAGCCAAAACCAGCACAATGGGTAACAACAAATTGCTCTAAACAAGTAGAGAAGGATGGGACAAGAACTACTGCTTAAAATGGCCCAGACAGGAAATATCCTGCCTAGAAACAAACAATTATCTACTGAGTTCTATTTCTGTGAGTAGTGTTACGATTTTTGCAGATTTTTATTGATTTTATTCAGGTTAGATTCAACTCATAAGTTCAATTTTCCTGCCTTGCCTCTTTTGGACATAAAAAAATACCTATGTTTATTCCCTGAAGTTAAAGTTTCATGTAGTAATTCATAATAAATGCTATCAAATAAATATGGTGAATGGTAAGGTTGTAACTAGCTGGGAAAAATTTTATGAGATATTATGGCATGATGAAAATATAAAATGATCTAGTAGGAAACCAGTTTTCTTTTTTATTATTTTTCATTATTACCTTATTTATTTTTAAGCATGTTTTCAAGTCAGGCCTAACAAAGGGTGTTTGGTGCTGCAATTCTGATTGTATTACTACTAGGCTTAAAAAAAAAAAAAAAAAAGAAAAATGGAGAAAGTTCTCTCCTAATAGGGTAAAATACTTTAGGATTACCTGTTCAGACGTGAGAAATTTTTTTGGGGTAAGTTCAGATATTGCAGGTTTTAGATATGTGTAGGTATCTGAGTTTTGGCCCAGGATAGGGTTAATTTTTTACAGCTGGGAGGGGGGCACGGCAAAAGCCTGGATGTGATTTGGTACCCCCTCATGTCATTGCCAGGGACAGGGGTAAAGGACTCTGCTTCTGAGGGGAAGAGTGTTCCTTCTGGTGGGAAGAAAGCGTGGTGGGGTTGGTGTTTGTTGTGGACTTCCTGTGTAAATCATTTCTTTGTCTTATACCTCTTGCTATTAAAATTGTTGCTGCTACTGATCGTTTTCTTATCTCATTGCTGTTTCCAGGAGGTTGTTCTTATCTCAGCCTATGGTTTTGCTCTTTTGTGCCTCCAGTTCTCAACTCCATCCTGCCGGGGCAGAAAGGTGGTGGTAAGGGGGGAGGGAGCGAGTCGCAATGTGGTTTGGAATCTTGGTGGGAGAGCTACATTAGGGAATACCATTCCTAAATCACAACAGTAGATAAAGTCATATCCAATTTATAATTCTTAACCATTGTTTCATGTGGGTCATGTAAGTCTGGTCCTTCGAAGTGGTTATAAGCTTATTAAGAAGCATTTTCATTTGTAGGAAATATATTTGAAACCCAGTCCTAACTTTTAAATTCTGAATAATTCTAATTTACTCTAATAATGGTTTCAATTTCACTTAAGGGACCTCAAAAAGAATTGAATGTGATCAGTCATTGTGTTTAACTGGATCAAATAAAAATTATGTTAGTAAATGAATGCTGCAAAAAGTTATGAAAATATTTTGGACAGTTAACACTTAAAAATTACTGATAATTTACACAATCATTCCTCTATCTGACTGCTTAACTGGCTTTGTGAGAGGTATTTTGCTGTACAAATGGAAGCGTGTGACTCAGAAATTATACACATTCTTACATATAAACTTTTCGTCTTATTGACAGCAACAAAGGATGAGTCTCCAAACAGAAATAATTTTACAATATATCATATAGTGAGGCATCCCATGGCAGCTTTTAAATTACTGTCTTTCAGGTGGCTCATTGAGTGAATGCATATTAACTGAGTGGAAGCAGCAGCCCCTGGGTCAAGCATTTATAATGAGACTTTGAATTATAGTTAACATGAAATACACAATGGGGAGTCTCTCATGAGCTAGTTTTTCTTAGTCATATATTTTTACATACAAGAAAACAGTCATTTTCTTTCTTTAACTTAAAAGGAAAGTTCAGCCATCTTTTATCCTTGATTTCATTGAAAAATGGAATGACATATCTGAAAGAATTATAGAGGTAGTTTACATATTTGTACAAAGTAGCTTAAATAACTTGAAAGTGATTTCATGGTGAAATTTACTTACCTCAAAGTAGCATTTAATCACAGTAACTTCCATAAATTATTTCAAATGTGCACAGCTCAGGATTGTTTATATTCTGCTTATAAATATTTTCTACATTATAACATTATTTGACTTGTCCACTTTATACATAGATATATATATAAAAATATAAAATCTTTATGTATCCTTATCCTTTGTGTAACAAAATTAAGAGACCTTATAAATCAAATCAAAATGATAAATACATCCTAAATCTAGTTCAGTAGTCTTTCCTGTTTTCTGGATTACTTCTATTTCATGATGATTCTTCAGTGCTCTATAAAAGTTAATAGACTAGTAAATGGGCTGTGCCATCTGTTTCAGTTCTGATGAGTTCATTAGTCTCTACCTGAAAATTTGAGTGTCATTTTTAAACAGCTTACTGTTTTCTGTGAAAAATCAGGCTCATCTCTGTTAAAACTGTTTTCAGTTTTGAACCAGTCTAACCAGTATTTCACCTTCTTGTAGAAAGACTAATATCAAAATTGTCACAATGCTGAAAATAATCAAGGACATAATGAAGCAGGAAGAGCACCTGCACTAAACCAAACTCACTGAGTTCAAGGTGTACTTCAAACAAGCTTTGACCACTCATCAAGTGAGAGGAGCTCCTCAGACTTCCTTGAAAGTAAATCTCTAGGGTAAAAAATGCTGCTCTACAGATAGAGCTTTTTTCCTTACAATATGGAAAAAGTCAGCCATAACCAGAAAGAACACACTACTATGAGTTTTAATTAGGTGATGACTTTCAGAGAAGAGAGGTATTTTTTTGTGAAGTAGATTAATTACTTGGGAGGCACAAAAGACAAGTTTCAAAAAATTTGTCAATAGCTTCCTTTTAAAAATCATTGTCCATTCACAAAAGGGAGATTCTGAATGTTTTTTTAAGTCAACTCAGTTAGCTTCAAAAAGAATATCACAAATAAATATTTTATTTTCTTAAGAGAAAAGAAAATATGCCTGTGAACTAGTAGTTCTTCTCTTGTGAATAATAGGTTAATACATTATTGGTCATTTTTTGTACATCTAATGAGGATGATCCTCTCTCTCTCTCTCTCTTTCGTGAAGAAATTTTAGCATATAAATATTTTTTAATAATTTGTCTTCTGCAGTGTTGACATGTCTTACTCTGTTACAGTAAGAATAAAGCTTATCCCTGTTGCGGTGGCTCAGCCCACTTCGCGGCTGGACAACATGCAGTGGGTGGATTTCCCCGCCTATGACTCCGACCCGGAGGGCGGGTCGGGGGAGTAGAGTCGCCACCATCTGGGTGTCGCCCCTGCGACATCTCCTCCCTCCTTTCCAGACCCTTCTTCTGTTCCCCATTTTCTAGTGGTTGCCAAATGTTTATTCATCACATTTGTTGCATATGCAATCTGGTCTNCACAAGAAAGAGGTCCCTCAGCCCTTTATCGCCTCTCCGTTGCTCGGCAACAGCGGTGCTGCAGCCTGCCTGCTTGTGGGTCTCCTGCAGGGAGCCAACAGCTGCTGACAGGGCAGGTGCTTTCTCTCCCGTCGACCAGGACACCAGACCTTGTCGCCTGCCAAGGCCTCCGGGCGGCCAGCAGCCAAAGCGACATATCCCTCCCAGACTCAAGTCCCACATGTTGGGATTGCAGTAAAGTGTTGGTTCTACAGGTGCTGTAGGCTTTTGATTTAATCATGTGTGAGGGATGTAATGACAGCTGCCCTATTTGCTTTAAACATTAGAATAAAAGTTTTTATTTATATTAGCAGATGGTGAACTCCAATCCACTCCTTATGTCTCTGTATATTTTATAAACTGTTAGAACTGGTCAAGTATCTTCAACTGAAATATAGTTCACTAAAACTTGGGTTTTGTCCAACCGGAATTATTTGATTTTTATGGAATCTTCTTTTGGAAAATTAAAAAGAAGTTGCTGGACTTCAGGTCAACATCACATTTACCTCTAGTCACACTCAAACTTTCTATTTCTATGCAGCTATATCATAAAGCTCTGATTTTTCTTCCCCACAGTTCTATGGTCTGCTAATCAGCTCTCATTCCCTATGATTCTCCTCAGACCTGAGTTCATGGCATGGTCTCCCAGCCACAGCCATTCTCTTGTGCTCCAGCCTATCTGCCACCAAAGGCATGAATGTGTTTTTTCCAAAGGAGTCTGGTGCAAAGATGCCTCAGCTGGGATGTAAAGGAGGTAGCACTCAATGAAATGACAGGCAGAGGTGTCAGTTGAGTCCTGAGAGCACTTTAATCACTCAGTGGGGAATAGCCTGACCAAACACTGCACCATACCAGCACTTACACTGGGGCTTATTCTAAAATGCTAAGCAGATTTTCACTGCATGATGTGGATATATTCTGGGAATCAAAGCCTGGATAATAAGGACTAAAGGGCCAGAGGTTTTAGGATTTTTTTTCTATGTATGCCTTGTTAATGGAAAATCACTATTTAAAACACACAAGATAAACTTTGAATTGATTTGACATAAGCTAATACAAGAAGTGCACATAAATAGCTTGTTTTACTTGAGATAAACTTTATTTCCTTTCCATAATTTAAAGAAACTGCCCTAAGTTTTTTCGCATGTTACCTTAATTTTTTGTCTCTTGTAGTATACTTACTTTAGGAAACTAGATTTTCTTCATTATTTTTGACTGTTTAGTATTAAGGAGGACATCTCAAAGACTTTCAGTGAGCATGGAAATCAAAGCACAACACCTAATCATATCTATGAATGATCACACCATCTTTTACTATAGAAGAAGAAAATGTCCCCTCTCATAGCTGCTCTGTCTTCATATCAAAGAGACAGTAGTGAGAGATCAACTAGTAAAGGAAGTCTGAACAAAATGGAGATATTTCAAAACATAACCTTCTTCTATGTCAGTGTGTTCTGATTTTCAGTGGTAATAAGGTTGGTATGTAACATACTGTGAGCAACATCAAGATTTTTTTCTGTTAAACTGGGACAAGGTTGCCTATAGGGCCAGAAAAGAGAATGACAAAGAAAAAGTAATACCAGTCCTTTGCCTTCACATGCACCCACCTTCTTAACTTATTTTAGGGCCTTGCTTTTATTTTTTATGTTAAACGTCACATTGGAGCCTTAAACAGGTTTCTTACTCAGCTTTCTGTATGGGCAAAGAACTCTTCAAGGTCCAGGCTGATGCCTTCAATCTGCAGAATGCAGAGCCAGGCTCTTGGGGGAACATCATTATCGCTGGGTCAGAGCTCCTGGGGATGTGGGACTTGAATGGAAGTTCCTTTGAGGTTTGAATCTAAGTCAAAACATCCCCAACTCTAAAAATGCCTAGAATGCTTTAAAATGAACTTTAGTCTCCTGAACTCAGACTGTATTTAAAAGTCTCAACTTAGGATTTGAGCTAAAATGACAAATCTAAAGGAAAGGTTGGCATGAGGAGGCAGCAGAGCAAGGTTATGAACATGGTAGCAAATAAAGTATTTCAAAAAGATTTGTGAAGAAGGAACATTGACATGAATATGGCCTTTTTTGATATTAGACCAACATATTTAGATTATGCTTATTTCTTTTGTGTTTTGCCTTTTGGATTTCTGGTAGCAGCTAAGGACCATCAGGATGGGGTGTGAATTAAGCATAAGCTCAGAAGACCCAGTCAACTTTTTAGAAAATGGCTTTGAACAAACACTCTTCCCACTGGGCTTGAATATTGTTTCTTATAAAGAAAACAAAATTTATAAACAAATACCACTTCTTCATCACTTAGTTATCAGCTTTGTCATGTTTTATAAAATAATGCCTGGTTTACATGAAGTGGGTCATCTGTAATTCTGGAACTCACAAAAATCCCTTACCATTGTTGTATTTTTAGCAAAGAATAATGAATAACTGATAGGATGAAATATAGTGCTACATAATTGGCAAATGGAGAACATTTTGCAGAAATCACTCAAACTATTTTGAATTTCATTCTAGTCATGGTTTATTTAACACTAGCAGAGTGCTGGAAGAGTTTCACAAAAGATTGATGACCCTCTAGAGCAATTCCTAAGCGTAATATTATGTCTTAAAGAATTATGTCACTTTCTTTAAGGGTGCTGAGAAAGATATTACTATGCATCAATAAAAATTCAAGTTTTACCAACCATCTGTATTGCATAAATCAAGTAGAGGGTAAAGGTTTCCCCAGAAAACAATTATGGAATGGAATGAGATGGCCCAAAAGGCATTTACTGTACTAAAGCATGTCGGTAAATGCATTATGCTGCAGCTACAATGAACTTCAGAATAAATTTTAAGGACAACATTTTTAAGGATTTGTGCCCAGGGCCCTGTATACATGGAAAATGGTGTTTCTTATCCTTTGAGTTGGAAATTGTCTACAATGAAGAGGTGCACCTGCTCAGTTTGAAGTGTAGTTTGCACACAGGTTTAAAGCTGGGAGGAAACATTTTTCAGCTCAGTTTGGCCATTTTATTTCAAATGAACTCAAACTGATTAGAAATCTTTCAGATTAACTGAAACAAAATACCTTGAAAAGAATGTATGTGTGCATGTCCCTATATTATGCATGAATAGGAAATCGTCAAAACTAAATAAAGTGGAAAGCTTAATTAAAATATTTTTTTAAAAAATTTAATATAGAAAAACTGCAGTCAAATTATCTCAATATGGTTAATTTAACATTTACCACCTTACTAAGAATCTAGGCCACTGTAAAACCATTTTATGTATTTTGACAGTGTTCAAGGAGATTAGACAACGTAAACACTTCAAAACTGATCAAATGTATGTTGTCTTCACTTTCCTGCACTGAAGATGCCAATACATCCATGTGCAAGTCAAATCATATCTAAAATATACAATATATTATATATTATTTTATAATTATATTATAATAATATTGTATTATAAAATATACAGTATAGATAGCTGATCATGTACATATCCATTATTATTACTTTGTAAAGAGAAGTTCTGCTTGTCAGTTCCTGAACTAAGGTGCAATGGAGTGCACTACAGTTGTTCATAGAGAATTGGAGTTAGATCTCTATTTGTTGTTTAGGAAATATACAAATTTTTTATTCATAAATAAAATACAATAATCTTGAAACTTTGTCAAACTTGAACTCACTTCAGAAATATTTATTTTAACACTAAATAAAAACCATTTAAAGTAATGATTTATAACAGAAATGATTTCTGAATGTTATAGATACAGTGAAGATTGAGTAGCATGAGATTGCAGTCTAAATTCTGGTGTAGCTTATATTTGGAAATTTATATTTGGAATAGAATTTATTTAGAAATGAATAAGAGGTTAGACTGTGCAATAAACAAAACTTCATATTTTGGAAGGAGAGGAACCTTTCCTTAAAGTCAGAATCACTTGGATTGGTCAAGAGAACCAGTACGACTTCTCTCAAGAGATTGCTAAAATATCATTAAATGAAAAACTGACAAAGGCTGTGAAAGATAATAACATATGTATTATCTTCTCAGCCAAGCAGCCCTTAGGACCTGCTCCCCCTTGAGCAAGATGTGCCTCACCAAGGCAGTGCCATACCTGCCTGAAGGCAAGGTGTGCTCTCTGACCACCATACTGACACTGGGAACTGAACCAAGATCACCATATAATTTCATAGGCATTTTGGAGCTATTAATTTTCTGTCACTAATGAGTTGAGATCAGCTCAGTTGGTTAGAGTATGGTACTAATAATTGTTCTAATAACACCAAATTCGTGGGTGCAATCCCCATATGGGCCATTTACTTAAGAGTTGGACTCAGTGATCCTTGTGGGTCTCTTTCATCTCAGAATATTCTGTGGAACTATGGGATGCAACTGGAACAGATTATAAGTGGCAATGGGGTCTCTTTTACCGATTACCCTAAATATGTCATTCTCTTTTGCTTTTTGTGTAACACTGTTTGTCAAGCTGTGAAGGCTGTACCTCACCCTTATCAAAAGTGCTGTGACTTATCAGTCTTTCTCACAGTTATCTACAAAAAAGCTTATCAATTTCACTTAATTCCCTGAAAACTCAAGGCCACTCTACCGTCTGTTGAAGCACTCAGTGATATTTAGCAATGTTTACTGAGGAAAGATTAAAATGCTGATCACTTGAGGAAGCCTGTTTTATAAATTCAGAGGGCAGCTGTTGTGAATAAAACTCATTTCCAAGTGTTGGGCTTTTTAAATAAAAATGGTCACCAAAACCATATTTTTCTCAAAGTGGTGCTTCATTGCTGATGTTAGTGACTCCAAATTCTGTTGAGCAGTCTCACCCTCAGCTCTGCTGTCAGATCTAGAGTATTACCCAATTGTTCTAAAATCCACTTCTTGCTTTTCATTCTTCTTTGTGTGTGGGCTTGGCTTGTGGAAAAGTTTATAGACACTTCTTTCAAGAATGTGTGGTTTTGGTAAGAGAGAAGTGGTCTAAGTCCTCGATGGGGTAGTTCTTTAACTAGATAAAGGTATTCAGTGCATTAAAGTAGAGGCAGTTTGCAAACTTCCACAGTGATTGGAAACTGTTTTATTGTTAGTAAACGTCCTGCCTCAGAAACTACAATTGCTAAAAGTTTGAGAAGTTAATGCTGATATTTTCCAATGTAATGATCCTATTCTTTACTGGAAAAGGGCCTGGGTTTCATGATATTAGTAAGTGAAATATTAATAACTTATATTTAAGAGTCAAAATAAAAATATAATTCTCAAAACTATGATGATGTATGATGAACGAAACAGACCCATTTTCAAAATAAGATTATCTTTTTATTTTGACATTTATTCTAAAATCTCATCTATTTTTACCAATCAAGAAACAGTATTTTTCATCTAACATTTTTATTATAAACTTGCTAGATCAGCCTGTCTTACCAAGGATCTGTACTATGCCTACCATGAAAGGACCTTGTCATGGCCCTTCTTCAGGCAAAAAAAAATTGTTATCCCTGCACAAGAGGTTCTGAGTCAGAAAACTTAGAAAATTCTTATATAAAAGAGGTGCAGTGTCTTGCAGGTATAGAGCTTAGTGCTCTGTGATTTAGTAGTCTAATTCTGTAGCCTAAAGCCCTCAGCTAGGTTAGCAAAAATCAATGATCCTTGTACTTTAGGCTGCCAGTGTGTTTTAGGTAGTTCTCAAAATAAAAAATCCAGGAATGATGTAGTGATATAGACTGAGAGTTCTCTAGCGAATGTTGTAAAAGATAGATTAAAGCACTGCGGTGTGCTGAGCTGTCTTTGCTTCAGCCTCTTTCACGCCTGACTTTGCAGTTGCCCAGATTCAGCTGGAAGATGTTCTTTGTCTCCCTGGAACTCAGTCATTAAATAATAGCACTAAAAATCTTGTGAGTCAGAAGCCCCAGTTTTCAGTAGCTCTTACATTATTCCCAGACAACATGATACATACTCTCCATTATTCATTTAAAATCAGTCCAAATGTAGCTGTAATCTTAACCGTGAAGGCCTCCCTCTGCTTTGACATTTTGAAAAGAAAAGATGAATATTGAAAACAGATCATAATATCAAAGCCTGTCTGTACAGCACATTTAGAAAAAATAACTGTAAATTTATGCAGACATGGCAGTCTTCCTTGGAACTGTAACTTCAGCTAATGCATTTCACCCAGGACACATTGCAACCCTCGAGCTAACCAACTGCAGTGTACTCAGAGTGGGGAGTGCCACAGTTTTTGTCCTACAAAATAACTGCAAGCAAGGACATAACAAAGAGGCTTGGTTTGGTTTACAGCCTGAAGGAGACTATAGTTTTTCCTGAGGCAAACAGAAATCACACTGGCCTGGGTGAACCAGAGCAATTAATAATTATCCAGCCACCTAAGACAGCTTTGCATGGATGCAAAAAGTTTCTTTCTCCTATTTCTGGTCTCAGTTGAAGCCGCCTGCTGCACTAGGGACAATATCCAAAATCACAACTGGTCGAGCATTTGGCCAAGTGTTTGAGTAAATTTGGGAAGTACTTTTGACAGCCCTTTCTCTTAATATATTCAGGGGTTTGAACAAACCTTAAAAGAATAGGACTGAGTTTCTAGGCTAGTATGCAAGGTATGTTTTTGAGTTCCAATTGCTCTGCTGTTTCCCTCAGCACACACTGAATTTTCCTATGACAGGACCCTAAAGATTAGGTAAATCACACACCTGTTGTGCACTTGGTGGTGATCTTTACTTTGGAAAGAAAGATGCAGATATTCCTGCTATCAGATGGAATTGATTCTGGGTTTTCATTTTCTGGATAAATGTCTAGCCACCAACTATTGACAAAGAGGAGAGAGTACAGAGTACTGCCAAGATCAGTGCAAGGAATTTTGGTAGTTCTGGATCACTGGGAGAAGAACATCTGCTATATGCATCCTGCTGTATTTTGGCAACTACTTCCTTAGCATTATCATGCCCAGGAGCTTCCATCAGGCACACGTATGTAGTTTCACTGAGGGGAAACTGTTTCTCTCTAAAGCATGCACGTGTCCATAGAGCCAAGCAGAAACTGAGTAAAGGTTTTGAGGATCCAAATTTTGGATTAGAGACTGGCGTTTTATAGAGAAAATAGTGACTTAGAGAGTTTGGGTCTGTTGAAGACAGTGTTGAACTGTACTAGTATGGTCAGCTGCTTAGTTCTGGACTTAATTCATGTTCCAAAAGACAGGCTGAGGTGATTCTAACTTGTGAGTTGCAGACTTCACTGCCCCACAGTTGTACTTTAGAGGTTATTCCCTTGATGGGAGAAGTAGTAGAAAAAGTTACTTCAGCAGTAGTAGATAATGGTAACCTATCAGCTGGGGTGATTAAGAATCAGGTAGATATCTCATTGGCTCAGAAAGCCAATCATGATTCAAACTGGAAGAGAGTAGGTTTAGATTGGATATTAGGAAAAAATTCTTTACCTTGAGGGTGGTGAGACACTGGAAGAGGTTGCCCAGGGAACTTGTGAATGCTCCATCTCTGGGGCTCTAAGCAACCTGGTCTAGTGAAAGGTGTCCCTGCCCATGGCAGGGAGGTTGGAACTAGCTGATCTTTAAGGTCCCCTTCCAACCCAAACTCTTCTATGGTTCCATGAATTCTGCAACCTAGCTACAGTAGCACTGACCTATTTTTCCAAAGTACATCTGGAGAGATAACCCAAAGTCCTCCCATCTCTTTGACAGCACTCCATTAAAACAAAAAGATTCTGATTTAAATAGTCACTGCTGAAGGATAAAGAAGGAATGCTAATGAGATCATTAAAAAGTAACTGAATGTAAATCAGATTCATATAGAATCCTTAGCTTTTCAGTGGCATTAAAATGCACATATGCTAAGTGACATAAAAAGAACTCCAGAAGGGTTACCAAAAGGAATAGTACCAGAGTAGAATGGGTCTAAAAAGTAGCAAAACCTGTGGGAAAATATTTTAAAGTATGGGCCAAGTGATCAGCTCTGAGACCACAATGGATCACCTACCAGTCATGATGGACAGATTTGGAATTATTATTAACCTTGAATTCATACTTTGCTTTACTAATTTGTATCTCTAATTTACACAATTCCATTGTGAATGCATGAAGTTTTGAGCCACTGTAAAAATACAAATCCTTCACTGTTAGAGCAAGTGTTAGAATAAGACATATTTAATTAGAGATTATTTTGTTTCAAAATCATGGTTAAAAACATCTTCAGTTTCTTTAGTCTCTTCTAAATTATAGTGTAGCTTATAGAGGATAGATTTAACACCGTAATGAAAACACTGCTATTATTTCTGAAGGAGATGGCTTATCATTATAAGAGGAAGGAGCTTTCAGGATTTCTTTTTTGCTGTCATATATTAATTTTTTCCAAAAATATTAAAATCGTATTAACTGTGTTATTTAAAATGTTATATTTTCAGGACAGAACTGTGGTCTGGGGTCGTTACAGTATTCTTTTCTTCTTATGAGTGTGTAAGTCATTTATATACAGGGAAAGTATAATTAATGCCAGAGAATGCCCTAAAAAGAAGTCAGAACTTGCAATGCAAAATTAAGGCAAAATTTTTGGGTAGGATATTACATCTATGTTTATACACATGGAGAGTAGAGAGGTGTGCTGCATCTCTACTCTGGCAATGAATTCTAAGGAGATGGGAATATAGGATGTGCTCAGAGTAGCCATTACCAATTTCTGACACTTACCACCATGTGTTTCATAAAAGGCCTCCCTTCTCATGCCAAGGTTCTAGTCTGCTCACACAGGACTGTTTGGATCTTGGCATCTCAGTGACTGGATCTTGGCATCTGAGTCTGCACACCAAAGGAATTCTGAGAAAAATAATTTCATTATGTATGAACAATATTCTGAAATTTGGTTTTATTCTGACTGGGACACACACAGCCTGCATGTGTGCACCCATGCACAAATTTCTCCACAAGCACAAAAATCCAGCTTTCTTGCTGCAGAGACAGCCTTGTAGTTGGCTGCTTCAGATTTAGACTACCTCATAGCAAAGCAGACAATCAGAAAATCTTTCACTGAATTCGTGCTCCTTTCTAGAGACATTTGTTCAAACCAAGCCTGTAACTGTGTGACAGTTATGAGTAATTCTGATGGAAAACTGCTTTACTGACAACACTTTCAATCTCGCCTTCCAAAAGTTCAGGTTTTAGAGGTTGTTTTAAGTCTAGAGATCCTCCATCTTGAAATTGAATCCTGGCATATCACTAGGTTTGACTTTTCAGATTGGCACCCTCAGCTACAGATTGTTTTCTTCAATTGCCTCTTAAATATAAAATTAAAAGCTTATTATATGCTATACTCTTTGGTGATAAAACAAAGGATAACAGACTGGAAACAAATGGAAAATATTTTGTGTCTAATCTTGAGCTGGGTCCCATCACTGAGCAACTGATACATGATAAAAATCAGCTGTTGTATAGTGCAGCTGAAGGGCAGTTATTTGTGATGGACACTCAAGAATGAACTAGCTGGACCAAAAAGACTGGCTGGGTGGGAAATTGCTGGGTTTGTGTAGTCTAAGACACTGTGCTGCCCCTGAAAGCTGAGGAGACTATGGCTTGTGGACTTCTTTGTCTCTTTCTGGTCTAACCCCTTCCAGTGTAATTTTCTTTCTGGATTTGCCATCTGATGCACCTGCCTGATTGCTTCCTAACCTATGTTAAGAAGAAACAGACTAAGACAGGAATTATACTACCTGTGTTATTTCAAACAATTTAAGAAAACTCATTTTAACTGAAATGAGTTAGCCATCAATCACAACAGCAGCTGTAAAAAATGTCAGGGAGCAGTGAGATCCAAAGGGGAAGGAGGGAAAGCCAGAAGGCAACATGTGTCCACAATCAAAGATGCAGCAGGATTGGGCAGTGTATGTTCAGATGGAGCAGGGCAAGGTGGGGTTTGCAGCTTCATCTTTTCCTGCACAAAGGACCACCTTGCCCAGAAAGCCTTTGGAGACAGTCATTAGCAAATATTTTTGAGAGTGGTTTCCCCAGCAGTTTGTTTGTTCCTCCCAAAACATGAGAGATGGGCTTTGCAAATGTTTCTCATTGCCCATGTTTTGATTATTCAGTCTCTTCTGTCCCTGGTGCAACTTTCCTCCAGCAGTATCACTGAACCTACAAAAGCATCATTTTTTCATCAACATGATATAAAAACATGTGTAGTGATGAATGGGCAGAATAAAACTGGCATTCTGCTGCAGTATATTAATTTTAGCACATTTGTATTCTCTTTCCTGCCAGGTTGCATCTAAAATATGTGCTCGGTTTTTTTTATCTACGCCCTACTGGATTGTTCTTTTTTCTTTCTTTCTGTATTCCCATTTATTACAGTATTTTATTATATAACATTTTTTTCTCTGTAAGAAACTATCCTTAGTCTCCCTCTTCAACATCCCTCCTCTCCCACATTTTAAGCCACATAGTCAGTTTCCTGCAGACAGTAGATACTTACCTTATGGCAAGCTACAGCAGGCCTATTGTCAGTTTTTGCATTTGTGATAGAAAGCCTCAGTCTCAGACGAACTTAATTGGCAAAGAATGTCTGTTGACTCCTATAGCATTAGTAACACCTTGAAACTGCATATTATATTGTTAAAGTATTTATTTCCAAGGCGGTTCAGTAGCACAGAAGAGAATTCTTAGGAGGGCTTCCCTGATCATCCAGCTTTTTGAAGGTTGCCTGTGTTGCAAACTTGAGCATAGCTACAGAGTGAAAAAAAGTAAGGGAAGATTTTAGTACCCAGCATTACTGACTTTAAGCCCTGAGATTTACAATGTCCTGTTGGACGTTACATTGCATTGCTTCTACCGCTAGCCAATCACTTGGGATTGCATGGGAAACCTCTTCTGATATTTCTTTTGATGGGGAAGAAAAAAGCTTGTTACATAAGTTTGGAAAGTTGAATTTGGAGAATACTAACATAATGATATTTTAACAGTTATTCAACAGGTTATGGATGTTAATATCTGTTTAACACAAAGATGTCTAAAACGCTGTGGTGGTTGAGCATTGTCAAGCTCCCTTTAAATCAGAGAGCTCTCAGAAAATATTCACGTTATGTCATGAAGCGTGATGAAGAAACCTTCATGCAAGACCCAGACTGATAGGGTGCATAATGCCATGCCATACATGAGTATCGGTAGCTCAGGCCTGCCCCAGCAGCACAGGTGTGCAGCCTAGGGCTGACCCCAGGCCAAGAAACTCTTCTTCAGGGGGTCTAACTAGCAGCTTGCTAAGTGAAAGTGGTGTGGTCTTACTGCCTCTTAGTCTACAGCCAGTTCAGTAAATGTCACCCTCAGGAACTCTGCAAATTTTCTGTCCCAATGCTTGTGAACCACAAGGAGTTTTGAGGAGATATTGTGTACTCTAGGAATTGCAGCAAGGCCAGTACCATACCCACATGTTCTGAGTGCTGTCACTTATGCTGCCTGCAGTCTTCAATTTGCAAAACACCAAATACGCCTAGTAAAAGGTTCAAAAACCAGTTTATGAGCCTCAAGATGACTTTTGGGCTCTTCCTTTAGCAGTTATATCAAGGTTTCCTAAAATGATTAAAAAATTAGGATAGCCATTTCATCACTTTACTGTGTAAATTTTTAAAGCAAAAAAGTTCACACTTCTGCTTCTAATTACTGATTTATTTGTAGTGAACGCTTTCACAGTTTTTTGCCCTCCCATACTTTTAGTACTGCGGATAGATTATTCGTGATGAAGATAGTTGGTACGCTATTCCTTTTTTTACAGCAGTTTCTGAGTAGAGAGTACTGACAGCTCAGTCCAAAAGCAAGATATTCCCAACAGGCTTTGAGCCTTCTCAGCACAGACTCTAACCCAGGAGCAATAACAACATTGCCCTCACAGCATAACTATTCCAAGGAGATCCAGTATCTCTTTTCCTCTACAGCACTTTTGAAATTGAAAGTTAATGCCTTCAAGAGAGCTTTGAAGGAGTTCACTCCAAAGTCAACATTATATAATGGAAGCCTGCCAGCTTAAAATTAATGTGAGAAAACAGGTTACTCATTAACTACCATTATGGTATACTAAAGCTGGAGACTTTATTTCTAGATGTGTTTTAGTAAGAAAAATATGTGTTGCATCATCCATCAAAGCTTGTTAACTATATCCACTAACTTATATTCTTATCCTCGATACCACTCTTTATTAGTCAATCCATTTTCCATATTGGAAGAAGATAAGGCAGGCAATATTATAGCTTGAGATTTCAGTAACATTATTTTGGTTCATAAATACAAAGGCAAGTCTTCCTTGGTTTTTTGGTTTATTGTTGTTGTTGTTTTTAATACCACCTAGCTAACTAAAATGTCTTTTGAGCATTAATTTTATTCCAGAAGATACATGCATATATATTTGTATAAATTCATGTGGTTTTTTTATTACATCAGAAAAAAAAGAGCAGGTGTTCTCTGACTAATGATGAAACCAAATAAGATGAAACCAAGTGTTCACAAGAAGAGTTACTATGAAGGAGCCCTCTTTTGGTTAAGTCAGTCCTGTGATGTTAACAAGCCAAGGCAGGGACATCTGTAGCTTTTCAGATTACACTGGGACTCCTGGGTTGGGCTTTGGCACAAAGTCTGGTGTATTCTGTCTTTAGAGGGGTAATCAGGAGGTCATTCAAGGCTGAAATACATAGACAATATCTACATGTCACTCAGTTATTTGTCTGAACACAGCTACAGCTTGCCATGGTGCTGTCCTCCGGCTAGCAGTGACCACCTAGCACCGGGCTCTCGCCCACCCTGGAGGGGCTGATGGAGACGGCACGCAGCGTAGAGGAGGGCAGGCGAAGCTCTGGCAGGAGTTCACCTTGCCCACTGTTGGCAAGGGTGCACAGAGGAGGAAGGAAGGAGGCGGAGGGACTTCTTTGATGAAAAAGGAAGGGTTTATTCAGGGCGAGAGTTTAGGAGTAAACAAAGGATGGAGACGAAGAAGCCAGAAAATGACTGTGAGAGGGGCTTTTATACCCTACAGAATGGGAGGGGAAAGCACACAGCAACCAATGATACAACAGCAAGGGGGTGTTACAAAGGCGGGAAAAAGGGTACACAACCAATAGTAACAGGGGTAGGCGGGGAAGATTAACATGGGCCAATGGGGAACTGAGGAACATAGAACTTTCTGCTAAGGGAACCAAATACAGGGGGAAAGGGGAGGAGATGGCGGTGGCCATTTATGGGTCCTAAATTTGCATGTCCCAGACAGCCCTCTGGGAACTCAGCCTAAGCTTAGGGTACTTGTGCTGTGTGGGCATCAAACCACTGGAGCTGCTGGTCTCTTTGGTCTTGATGGCCATGACACCGGTCATGACACACCGCAACAACAGCTTTCACCCTAACCTCACTGAATGCAGAATTCAAGTCCATATGGGACTGAGCAGATCACAGAGTTATTGCCTCTTGAAACAGAAATGTCAACACCCACTGAAAGAAGCTGAGACTTTCCTATGGATATTGATGAGGGGAAGTTGAAAACTGAAGAAGCAGCTATAGTCTCCCAATGTAAATATCTCATTGTATTGATGAGAAAAAAAGGTCCCAGGTGACAGAAAGCCTTTTCTGGAGGTCACATTGCTGTTAGAACATTGCCTCTTTATTCATTTTGTGGTAGTCTCAAGGTTTGCTAAGAAAACATGCAGAAGTGCATACTGCTAATATGGCACTGTAGGAAAACTGAGTTAGAGAGCTCTCCAAGGAATAAGGATAGTTGCTCTTCCTTCTTGCTTTTGATTCCTCCTGCACGGTTTTGAACTGATCAAGGGGTAACATAAATATTTTAACTAGGATAAATATACAGATTTAAGAACTTACCTGCATACAGAACCACTTGAGATAGAATCTGTAACTAAATTAATTTTGCTGATCCTGGTCTTTAAAATGTGACCCATCCTTTCTGTGTTGTGCAACAGAAATTCCTTTCTGATGCTTTCCCAAGTTACTAATGGACTGCAGTTATTAAAAATATGGTCCCTCTGCACTTCTCTGGAAATGCAAAGGTGCTGAAATGGCCAGCTGAGGTTGATTCTGCATAGTATGAGATAATACATGGTGTGCCTAAAAACAGTCATTTCACCATTATGAAACCATATCTTAACTTAGAAGGAAAACCAGGGCATGAAGAGCTGTGGTTGGAGTGCAGTCAAGTGCATCAGGGAGATGCTAAGACCCAAGTTTTCTAAACAGAGCTACAGTTTCAACTCAGTCTATATTGTTGGAGGAAGAAAAAATGGAAAAAAAAAAAACAGAAGAAAAAAAAATGTGTTAACTAATGCATGGATAGGCTATTCCTATCTCTCTGAGGCACAAAAGCGAGACTGAAGGACTTCTGCATGGAAATCTCACACTGTTGTTTCTCTTGGAAACGATCCTTCGATCAAATATCTACTGGCTGTTAACCAGTTGAAATTTTATCTCAGGGAATGTGTAGCATAAGATCCAGTCATCTTTTTAATGATTGATCAAAATATGTCAATATGGTATGTATACAGTAAACACATTAACAAGAACTAAAGCAGTGGAGAAATGAAAGAGAAACATGGGTGACATCTGGCTGTCTTCTGCTTACCTGTCCACCTTGGGTTTTTTTTTAGCTTTGGTACTTTAAAATTGTTTTGTACTGTCAAAGGATATGCCGAATGCAGCAGTGTCTGAAGAGTAACAGTAAACTTGTTTCATACCTATGTTAAAAAATATATCAAAGAAACTGCTCACGTCCCTGTGAAGATTCCATATGGATGTACAGTAAATAATTCTGGTATTTTCTTCATGGAACCAGCTTTTCACCTTGGTCAGTGTCACTACCACCCATTTGTATGCTAATCAGATTCTTGAGATGAAATTTCCTATTCCATTCTCCTGAAATATATCATGTTAACTACAGCTTTAGTTTTGCAGGACTTGTCCTTGCATAGAACCTGATTCTGCACAGTTTTACTCACATTTATCCATACCAAAGAACTGGGCCATTGTGACACTTATGAATAAAGTCAGAATTAGCACTTTCTGTTAAATCAAGGAGAGCAAAACTAGTGCTAGGACAAGACTGAACTTAAGTGAAATAAAATGTAGAAATATGTTAATATGCTACTGTTGTATTAAGAAGTACAAAAATTGTATGAATAGGTGTAGTTGGAGAAGTAGATGAATGGAAATTGGAAGAAGACACCAAGAGAGTACATACATAAAAGGAAAAGAACAGATGCTGGAACGAAATATTTTTTAAATTTTACCATTTGACAAATAATAAAGATCAGGTAATGTAGTTGTTTGGATCTGCCTATCTGTTTAATAGGGCTGTGTGAATAATTAATTCTGTAGTTCAATGGCCTAAATCATTCTAGATGAAAATGTTTTTAAAATGTGTTGACTTGCTTTACACCACAGCAAGAAAAGTCATGGAGTTCAACATGGCAGAACTGTTCCTTCTTCAGAATGTAGAGTCAAATAAAATGATGGGACAAATAAAAAAAGCCAAGAGATGCTTCCCTGCTATCTCAGTGCTGAACCATGAGAACACTCACTCAAGAAAATCAGAATCTGTTATTTTGTTCCCTCCCTTCCCTGAGGGGTACTCCCTGCCAAGAGAAAAGACAGTCATATGCTTTTTCCAAGCTAAATATCCTGGGCTTGAGGCAGATACTGCTGGTGCAACTGTTCCATTTAGCAAGAATTTTTTTGTTTATTTGTTTTATTTATATTTATTTGTTACCAGAATCACCTTGACACTGTGTCACCCCAGGTCAGGCTGTTCAGCAAAGGCAGCCAGGCAAGGAGTTCTCATCCACCTTTGGTGACTATTCCAACCACAAAGGTCTTCAACCTCACTTTACCGACAATGGTTTATGCTTTATGCAAAGTGGAGCAAAGATGTCCAAATGTTTTCAAGGATCCCAAATGCTCTACAGCATGAAGTTTAGGTACATGACTGTAAAAGGAATGTGGAAATGCTGGGCATTCAGGATACAGAACTGGGCACACAGCTTTCATCTCCTCAGGAAACTCTACACCTGAGTATCTATGAGTACTTCCACCAGTGATATCCGCATTTGAGAACAGAGAATAGCCTCTTGTGTGAATTCAGAGTTTCTCCCCCAACTGGCCCTACAAAACAAAACTATATTGTGAAGATTTCAGGCCATTTGAAACAAAACTAAAATTCAGGGAATTTATTGTTTTGCAAGAAAAAGAATATCGGACACATTTATTAGTTAACTTCATCTTTCATCATCAGAAACATATCATGGAGGGATTTTGCAAGAGAAGAAATCTGATTGGTAGAGGAGCGTTCCATTTGAGATTACCTCAAAACTCAACTTTCAGAATAGGTTGCTCTAATGGGAAGAAAGAGAAATTAGAATTTCTTATTAATGTTGGCAGAGAAGAATCCTTCCTTACAAAAAAGTGTTAGATGTATGTACCTTATGGTTAAGGACAGGGAAATGCAGAGACAAGAACTTTAGAATGTTAAATAAAAAGGGCTTTCTGGAATAGTGTGTTTAGAATGAAGCATTTGTTCATTAAGGATCACAATTCTTATTTACTTTTTCTTTCAAGGTTTTTTTGCACATTTGTGGTGATGGAAATAATTTACAGATTTATTATTTAGAGGGCTAGCTTAATAGAGTTATTTACCATATGCAACACCAATATAAAACAACTGTGGTATTTTTCATCTGTTTAGTAATAAAGGGGACTGATTCAAATTTTTTTTTAAGCACTAATATTGGTTATTTTACATAGAAAGATGAGTTTTGAGCTGGGAGGAGCTATTTCCCCAAGAAAAATTACTCTTCTGAGTGTGGATTTGCTCCATCCTGTTTCCACCATGTAAACAGACATTTGTCCATTCTCCTCTACAAGATACTGACCCAAAGGAGGAAGAGGTGAAGGAGCAGAGATTGTGAAGTTGCTGGTGCGCATCTCTGGGAGATCAGTGATACCCTTGTTCACAGCTATGAGTACAAGTGAAAGCTAAGTTAAATTTCTAGAAAAATTTTCTTCTGGTTATTCAAACTAGACAGAAACACATTTCTTACTTCTTAAATTATAATCCTATTTTTTCTCAAATTTAATTTGATCGTGTAATGAAGCAAGTTCCTAGGAAGACTATAGAGTTTTCTATATGAGGAACTTCCAAGCTTACCCTTATTTAACTAGAAAAGGAGATTCCTGTCAGGCAACTCAGTGTTTATCTTCACTTTACCCCTTCCTTTTGTATCAGAGTAGCAAAGAGCTTTGGCCAGGGACCCATCATAATTTAGCTAGAAGTTCTGGTGTATTTGATGTTCTATAGCTTTACAGCAAGGAAGATCTGATTCCACACAGTACTTAATATCTTATCCTATGCTTTCTTTTGGCAGTGTTCTCATTTGCTTAATTCATTGCTCTGTTTTGTTTTTGTTTTTTTTTTCAAATCAGGACCCTATTCAGTAATTGTTGGAGATTCACATTTTTTGACTCTTTATGAAGGTGTTTCTACACTAGCACACTTAAACTATACTTACTCTAGCAAAGTTTCAGTATCAGCAGTGTCCTGTTGTGGATACATTGTGTGACACCAGTATGGACCAGGTTTCTCACTAATTTATTTTGCTTCTCCTAAAGAACTATAGTGCACAGAGAGGTCCAGCTGTTTCTACTCTCTACTACAGTTGATCTACTACAGATCTTTTAACTGGATATTTTAAACCTGGCTCTGATGTATCTGCACAGTAGTGACTAAAATACATGTATTGCTAAGGATTTAAACTTAAAAAAAAACCAAAAACATGAAGTCTGTCATGCAGATCATTGATCCTGAAGGCTATAGAAAGGGTGGACAGTTTCCCTGCCTTGAGCATTGTTAACACTTCCAGCCTTAGGAATATCAGTAAGTGTGTGAGCAATTTCTAACTTTGTCACTTAACTTGAAGTTTACCAGATAAGATATATAAGGTAAGATTGACAGCTAATTTTAGCAATTCTTGATGACTACTTCTATGATATCCTTTTCACTGATATGCCTCTTTATTTTAGTTCCTATTGGCTACATTCAATACAATATTGATTATTAGAAATTTCACACATTCTTTCCCAATAAATAAATAAATACGATACATATACAGCTGACAACAGGGTATAAAGCGATACTAAAATGATATATTGTTCCTGAGTCAAACCTAGGGACTACTGTGAAACATACTGCAAAGGCTGAACCCTCTGATGGATAGTATCACTAAACCACTTGAACAGAAATCTGTGCCTTAAGGAAGACTGCAGGGATTGTAGAATCAGCATAAAAGTTCATTTTGTATACCTCTCACCTAGAAAACAAACTCTATTTTAGGCCAGTTTCACACACTGTAAAAGCTGGTTTGAAGGGAGTAATACTCTTGGCCTCTGCCTCATGTCACCTCCTCTCTCACTACTGTCAGCATAGGGTGTGCTGACACTGAAACCCAAAGGTGTGACTGTCACCTTGCAGCGGTAACCTGGGTAGCTGTCAGCCAGTTCAGGCTGGTACCTGTGCAGCTGCTGCCAGTACAGAGTTCAACACGGATCATGAAAAACCTGTCAGTGACACTGAGGAACCATTTAGGGCAGGTGTAGATGGAAATGTTGAGATGCACTGAACTCCTCTGGCTGTAAGAAGCAAGCTTTGAACTGAAAACTGGATGGCTGGATTAGTCATGTGTGGGACAATATTAGCACAGGATTGATCCTGCACTAATTACAGTGCTGCTCTGAAGAGTTTAGGATTTAGGTACAGCACAGTGCTAACAATGCCATATTATTCAGCTCAAAGGTGACCAGTGTCCAGCTGGTCAGGAGAATGAGAGAGGGAGAATCGTCCTGCAGCATGGCCACTTGCATTCAAAGCAGTTTTCTGAAAGATGACTTGGGGACATGTAAGCTCTCTGCAGTCACACATCTCTCTGCAGTGTGGACACTTACCTCACATATAAATACTGAGGAGCTGACTTCCGACTTAGAAGAAACATACTCTTTTGGAGCTCCATAAATTTGGTAACAGTGGGGGGAAATCTGTGTCAGTTAGATATGCCAAGTAAGTGCAAGAAATGTGGTTAGTGAAATAAAGCCTCCAGATTTTAACAAGCCTATATCAATGTGCTGGGTGGTATCTAGAGTTATCACTGAGCAATTGTGTTGCTGCGTCAGTCGGGGGCTGTGGCAAGGATTGCTGTCCTACTGTGGAAGAAGTTTGCTAAATAACTGAACCTCTGCTGCTGAAGAGAGTACAAATTCAAGAAGTTTTTGAAAGAAATGCCATTTGTTCTGTGCTGATATAACCTTCAGAGTGAAGCATGTACAACCCCTTTTTAATATAGATAGCAGTCACTCTTTCTTGTTGTGTTTGTTTTTCTTATTCTGGCTCCAGTGTATCTAAGTTTCAACCTGCAGGACAATGTTAAAGTTCACCTTGAAAAAAGGAAAATCTGCCTGAAAATAGCAAGAACACAGAATCTAGAAAAAATAAGTGCAATTCTGCGGCAGAAAAAAGTGAAAAATTGAAAAGAAAGAAAGAAAGAAAGAAAGAAAGAAAGAACGAAAGAAAAAAAAGGCGGAGGTCAAAGGCTAGAAATGTGGAATAGAGGAAAAAAAGAGGGCACCTGGCATCTCTGGAGCCATGGGGCACCTCCAGGGATGCTTTGTTTGGCAACCTGGCATGACATGAAAGCAGAAATAGACTCCACAGTCCTCAGGACCTCCTTCCCCTTCCCATTAGAGCTATGTACATAGAAGGATTACAAATTGTATTTTTAAGACTCAGTGGGTATGACCTTGTTCCTCCTACAGCACAGAGGTTGCTTGTGGGGAAGAGGGAGAATTGAGTAAGCAAGGTGACATAACAAGTTTATTTGTATAGAACTTATCTATTTTTTTATTCACATAAATGCATGCACACATTTGACCTCAATAAGATTGGAAGAGTAGCATTAATCATTTTGATAAAATAATTTAAAATACTTCTCTGGTTGCTAATGAGCTTGTGTTGTTCTAGTTATAAGTATCCATAAAAGTGTGTGTAATGTTGTGTTAGGCAATAATTGAATATCTGTGAATTATTATTATTGTTTTCATTCTATTGCATTCTGCCTAGGTAGTACCTGCAATGTATTAAGCTCTCCTCAGGCTACATACAAATGCAGGCATTTCCCACAACATGTGCTAATCAGTACAATCAAAATGTTCATGGCAAGTGTCGATCTGTGAACCTGATCTCCATTGAAAAAAACAAAAAGTTTTGCTGTATGCACGAGCATCGCGTGCAAACAACACTTTCCACATGTTTTTCTTTGTTTGTTTTTGGAAAGTGAAGTTGATAAAAAATGACTGTCAGATGCAGATCTGTGAGCAAATGGAATTAAACTGTCAGAAAAATCATCTTAATCTTATGCCCTCAAGTCAAGTCCTCTGTTCAGCATGGCTTCAAAAACCTGCCTAACCCAGACTTTAAATCCTGCTGAAGACAAGATTTTTTAACCTAAATAGTTAGGGGTGCTCCCAAACTGGTGCATAGATTGACAGCAATATACATGTCTTTTAATATATTTTTAATATATATTTTTATATATGCTCTCTCTCTCTCTATATATATATTCAATAGATTTTCAAGCTGCTTTCTGTTGGTCTGGAACAATACACCAAAGTAAATTTATGTGATACATAAATAAAAAGCTTATCTCTGAAACAGAAAGATAAGTTTTCCCTCTTTTGTAAGTATGGATATTTGAGATTAACCACAGCCTTTACCTCAGTTAAATGATCCATAGTTCTGCTGTATGGATACTCAAATGTTTCCATTGTCAGATGAAATTTTATGACACTAGTCAGTAAATGTCTACCTGTTAATCACTAATGATACAAAGCACAGCAAAAATATGTTTAGAAACAACTGATCTAAATGAATCCCAAGTTCAAAGCCTGACCATTAGTATGAACTATGTTCTGTACTAAGAAAGAAGTCTTTTTTCAGACCTGTCTTGCAAAGCTCACCAGATATTTAAAATATCAAATAAAGTGTCTGGCTTTCACCATGCTAAGCATTTTATGCACTTTCATAGTAGATCAAAATGCACTAGTGCAATTATTATAGAGATTAAGACTAGAAACACTCTGAAATGTATGTTATGTTTCTTTAAAAGTAACCTTTCTCTCCTCATTAAAATGGTTATTGGTAAAACCATTTTCCTCCCTGTGGAACTTACAGAATAAAGCTAGTAAAAGAAACTAAGTACCATTCATTATTGCCAACATCTGTAATTGTTTGTATTATACTTTATGGAAAAAATACATAAAATGCCACATTTGAACTCCAGACTATTAAAAACGTCAGCTCTATTATATCATTTCTGAAGACTAATTTGCCTTTTTTTCAGGAGGTTGTAATGAGCCAAGTTCATTTTGCTTTCTACCATTTATCTTTTCAGCAGTAATGGAAAATTTCCCCCTCAGGCGCAGAAAGCTATTCTTATCTTAGACAATTAGGCAGAAATGAAAGGGATCATAAAGGTGAGATTTCTTCGCAAACAATGTGATGTACTTTATACCATTTAGCACTGAGGAATGTCTGAAAAACAAGTTCAGAGTGGTATATGAATGCAGTGTGGCTAATAGCCAACTCTGAATAATGTTTCAATTTCTTAACACATACAAAAGAGGGTAGGCAACCAGGGTCACTTAAAGATCTACTTAGTCTCTAGTTCTGTGGTTGACAATACTTCATTTTTAACAGAGCTTGGAAAACTTATGCTGACACTGAAAATAAACAGAAACAAGCCTGTGCAAAGCGATTAATTAATTACAAGAGGAAAAACACACATTTGGACAGCTTCCTTTACCCGTAAGCCTCACTGGGGAGGCTTGCAGACATCACGGTTTTAGGAAGATATTTGCATTGTGCCCAAAAAGCAGCGAGGTGTAGTAGCTGTATGTAGATTCCTTTGATGGATGCTTTTGCTGCCTGCATGTCCCTATGTTGGTGCTGGTGACTGGGTATGCCTCAAAACTCTTTCAGCTCTCCTTTCCAGAAATATTCTTATAGTGTGTTGGAACTTTAAACTAGTTCTACTTCTGTCATTTAATTGATTATTTAGCTTCAGTTATGGATTTTTAGTGCTGATGTTTTGGGGGCTGATCCTCTCTGTCCCATCTTCTAAAGGATCACTAAGCTATTTTAAGGCTAGAGACCTATTGTATGGCAAGTATTCAGTTCAGGATAAAGTATTCCTCCATAGCTTATTTTTATCTTTATGAAGTGACATTACCATGTGATGTTACCAGGTGGTACCAGGGTAGCTGGGTGTTGCTAATTCCCAATTAATTTAGGTGTATACACCTACTATAATTAGCCTACCTCCTCAAATGCAGAGGGTGATAATAATGATATGAGTCCATGAGAAAGTTCATAGAGAAGCACTGTGCAATAGCTGCTTAGTGTTATCTGAGAACACTGTTATTCCTCAGGAAGCACAAGAATTTGAAAGAAGAAGAAAATTCCTATTTGCTTTGTATACCACAGGATTAACATGGTGTGTATATAATAAGTAATAATTTAAATTACTTACCTTTTTCCTTCTTTCTTTTTGGACAGTAGCATTTTTAATTTAATTGTGACCTATAAATCCAACAAATCTATTTCTCTGTAAGAGAGAATAGTTACTGCTGAAGTTTCTGCATTTCAGTGCGGAAAGTGGCAGGTAAAGCACTGCAAACTGTGCTGCATAGCACAATGTAACAGTACATCCATATTACAATAATAGAGTAACGCAATTCAGTAGTATTCTGGATACTATATATGCAAATAGTAGAGTGCGTGACAGGTGTATAAAGGTATGTTGACACCATTACACCAAGGGGAAGACTCAAATAAAGAGTAAGAAGTGGCAAAGCTTCCATAGGAACTGAACTGTGCCCTAGTCCATTTTAGCATTGCAGGAAAATGCTAAATCTTCTCTGAGGATGGAAAATTATTGGCACTGTACTTAGAGCAAATAGCTGCAATTAAATTCATTACTTAGACAAAATTTCTTCTCCTTTCATAGAGAAAATTCTAATTTTGAAATGCTCTAGCTGAAATAATAGAATTAGAAAAAAAATCATGTTCCTCCGTATTTACTAATACTCCTTACTGCCCTTCAGATTTTCTGGGAAACTGCTTAGACAAGCACTCTATAACTTAGTTCCTTCAAATCAAACTTAAATAGTTCAAATTTATATTTGATAATCTGTCTCACATTCACCAAAAAAGAGCAGAAAGTGCCTGTCTCAGCAGTGACCTTGGAGAACGTGAGGGGCAGCACTACCCTTTGCACTACACAGCAAAGGGGTCAGGAAAGGCTACAGATAAGGGACCAGCTTTGGTGACAAGGTGTTCTCCATACATGTTCCACCCAGTTTTCCTTCTGGCTCCATGGTCTCCCCAGGCATTTTCAGTGTTACTGGTGAGAATTAACCAGGTCTCCGAGGTGATGGTGTGGGATGCGATCATCTCAGGGGCTGTGACTGTTCTGGACTGGCTCATGCAGCACAATCCATCTTACAGCACAGTTCATGTAATAGCATGTAAATGCTATTTTACTCTAGGCAACCTCCTGGACATTGTTTAGTAGCAGTTGCTAATTAGAAAATTGCTGTTTGACGATGAACTCTGTTCCATGTATAAAGACACCTTTTTCCTTTCTGAGAATTGCTGAACTGGGAGATGGTGTTAGTTTTACTCCAGACTCAATGTTTTCTGAATTATAAATTTTTTATATTGGTATATTCCTCACTTTTGTCAAGAGTACCAATTAAGAAATGGGAACTCATGACTCAGGTTTCTTGAAATAGAAATTCTTCCACTCTTAGATGAATCACAAGTCTACATGTACATTATTTGACATACCTAATTTACAGGATGATTGCTGTTGCCAGTTTGACATTTTACACTTCAAATAAATTCACCCATAGGCACAAAGTCACTTTATACAGATTTTCTTATTTAAACAAAATGTCACCATGAGAAAGAGACAAGCTTAGTAAAAATACCACTATCTTGTAACAAAAGGGTGCTGCATTTTCAAATATAAAGAGTAAGTTTTGACATGAATAATACTGACTGTCATCTGTAGGAGTAAGTAAATTTAGGAAAACTTATAGAGGAACAAACTTATATAGAATGAAATATGTCCTCAAATTTTTCTGCGTGCATCTGACATCCATAATATTGCAATGAATTAATAGTAAAAAATGAAGTGAGAAAAAAAATAAAGAAAACATGTAAGAAGGAACTTCTTAATTATGCTGAAGACTTTTGGTGAAATAAATGTGTTCCCCATTCCTTCTAAAATTAAAATAATAAGCATATAATAGGTTTCTACTAACATATCTGCAACAATTTTTATAGCTCTATACATATGACCCACAGCTGTTTGATCACAGGATTATGATGCTGCTTAGGAAGCAGAGGATAATCAGACAGCAGGAAAGGTGTGGAAGTGTACAGAGAAAAGAGGAAGAAACCTGATGTGATCTAGTGTAGCTAATAAGCCTTTTCTGTGCAAGATTCAGATAATGAAAGTGATTCAAGGGAGACACAGTTTTGGGACAGAAAGCAATGGGACTGGCATGAGAAAATTATATCTGGTTAGCACCTGCTTCAGGTCCATACTGCAATGGTCGAGAAGTTGTTCTCTGGACATGTGTGTCTGCTAATTGTATGACAGGAAGATACAAGAATATGTTTAGAAAACATTCTGTGGTTTCTTTAAGAAATCCTAATGAGTGATCTTTGCATGTTTTCAGAAAACCCAAAGATCATCAGATATGCTGACATCACACTACATAATGATTTTGTGACAAAAACAATTGTGAAGATAAATATTATCTGAGCTCATATACAGAAATATTTCTTCATATGTAATTTCTTCAAGACTGTGTCACAAAGCACCCAGCAAGTAACCCTTATAAAAATTATTTTCTTTTATTCCTGTAATTATTCATTGCCTATCAGAAGAAAGAAGGTGACTTACAAGACTTCTGTCATCATGAAAACCAATGTTATCCTCAATCTCTCTCTAAAAATAACAAGCTATCATCAGGCAAGATAACCAAACTGATAAAATACCTTGGAAATAAAATGAACCTTGCCTCATGATGTGATCTTTCTGATGTTCTTATTGAAGTTCTTGATAGATATCAATACTTTATGGCCAGACATCAATATGACTTTCAGAGACTTTGCATCACACAGGATTATCCTCTACATCAGTGAGCAGTTTAAAATGTGTTAAGACTTGATATTGTGTGTACTGTTCATATGGAAGATGCCTTCAGAGACACTCCAGGACACACCACACTCAGGGCAGAGATCTTGAAAGTATAGGAAGGATATTCATAACATACCAGTTACTACTAGCAGTTGGTAGCAAGCTCTTTTTCACTAATTAACTTTTGCACCTAAGAACTTTTAATCACCAGAAATTATAGTTAGTGAAAGCACTTTGGAAAAAATCCCTACAACAGTGGAAAAGGACAAGGACATTTTCAAACACAAAAAGACCAGGATCTTAGTCATACTGGTACACAGACTTCTGGTGTGTATGCAACAATTTGGGGCATTGCAGCATTCATTAGCTTGGAAATCTTAAGAGTTTTCCACTTCATATGGCAAATATGAGAATTTCTGCTAAACCTAAGCAACCCATTCACAGATCACTGAATCTCCAAATAGTACAGAGGCCATTTCATTTTTTTTTTTTTTGAAAAAAGGATAAAGAAAGTTCTGTATGTATGCAACATATACCTTACAGTATTATCTGAAATATTTACAGAGAATGAACACTGCAAGTTCGTAGAACTGCACTAGCAGTGTTGGGTTGCTGCTCATGCAGCCAGTGTAGAGATGTTCCTCCAGAATGGCTCACCTGGAAGGAGTTTCCTTCTTGAGTGGATGCAACAGCTGTAGTAGCCAACAGAAATTGTTTTCAGTAAGCCCACAACCCTTAGCACTACCAGAACAATATTAACAGAAAAGAGGGCACAGAGACATACAGACGGTTAAAGCACTTTCCAACTGGGATGCAGAAGAAGAGGACTAGAAGCTGCAGGTGACAGAAGTGTGCCATTGTAGAAGTAAACAGCTTAGCTGATGAATGTAGAGGTTGAATATCAACAGCAAAGAATGCACACACATAAATATGGGACTGGAACATCTCAATGTCATAAAATTCATTTGTATGCGGTAATTATTCCTTAAATGTGCACTTCAGCTGAAGACCTTGTGGTATACCTTACAAGATTTAAAGTAAAATCCATAATAACTGGTGCATAAAACTGCACACAGAAAGAAAGTTTTGAGAGCAAACATTAAAAGTTTGTGGTGGTGATAAAGAGTTGTAGCAGTTATTGATTTTTTACATTGCTTTTCCAGTTAATGTGACAGTCATTTGAGTCAAGCCAGATGTAAACGAGATACTGCAGGGACTGTACAGAGTCCACTAACAATAAAATTATATAAACACTCAGCAACAAAGAAGCTCCAAGACTGATGTCCTTGCAACACTCTGAATCATTTAAATTAGCCCCACATCTCAAATCAATCAGGACACGAATGTCTTTGACAACTTTTGTGCTTCTAACAGCAGTGTCACAGCTTTGACATATATTGACTTAAACATTGTGACTGAGCTAAAACGAACCTTTCCACAGCCAAATACAGATCAGACCTACTCCAAAGTTACTCTTGGTTGTTCCAGAGGTTCAGTGTGCCCTAGTTAGTCTTAACCTTTAGAAAGCACATCAAAGGGAGAGTTTAGCAGGATCAGAAAGCTAACCCATGATCCTATGGATCTTTATTTGTTTTCTTTTAGGCAAAACAGTGCCCACTATAGATTTTGTTTTCCTCTTTCTTTCCTTTGCAAATGTGGTGGTGAAATATCTTCCTAAGGAATAATTTTCTTCACAGGGCCATAACTTCCTAAGGACAACTAACAATATTACTATAATTAAAATGTTAGTAGTTAATTGACCAAATAGTTAACCTGAATTAGTTCAGTCAAAATAACAAATAGAATGATTAAATAGAAGTCAGTCCTCAATCAGCAGATGCAGGACTGTTGTGTAGGGTAACTAGGACAATCCTTCCAGGGGCAGAATTGTTATGGACTGTGGAAGCCTTCTGATCTTTTCTGGCTAGCCAGCAACTTTCCATATGGAGTTGTCAGAGCCAGAAGAGCAAACACTCAAGTCAGAGGAGGGGGTCACTTGTTTGAAATTAAAACATCATAGAGACTGGTCAAGGAACGATCAGTAATTCCTACTCTGCCTTCTCTGTTGCTTTGTGTTCTTTGATTTTACATGTTTGAACTATTCAAATTGTAAATTCATTCACGGCAGCAATTACTCCTTAACAAAATGCAGTTTCACTAAAGGATCCACACTGAATCACTAGTAATATATTTCTTTAATAAATATTATTGTAGAGATACTGTAGGAACAGAGAATTAGTCATGAGTACCTGTGGTGAGATATATCTGAACACTTCTTTCTTATAATGTTTTTGCCTCTTATTTTTAAGTCTGCTATTTAGCAAGTGTTTAAACAGCTCAAGATGACCTTACTGCTTTGACACTAAATCACAGGAAAGAGCTTCTAGTGTCAAAATAGTAATAAGAAATGCCAAGAAGTCTATGGATGTGTCACTGTAAAATAAAGCCGTCAGCTCCTGTTAGAGAAACATCAGATTTACATTTACTTCAACAAGTAGTAAACAGTCCTGACAAGTGAAATGTTTCTTATGTTTCATCCCTTGGAGGATTTAGAGGAAGACAAATGCTGCTGTTTCTGGGGGGTTCAAATGCAGGTCATGGTGCCACTAGGAGGGCAGGTCTGTTCAGAGGAAGGGAGCACACTGCCCTACTGTGCTTCCCACTCTGGGACAGGTCTCTACAGCTCTGCTCAGAAAAGCTGATTCTGGTCCCCTTCCTCTCCCACAGAGAGTCGCTGGGACAGGTGCCCTTCAAATGCCTGGTGAAACTGAAGAGGGTGTCACAGCTGCAGGCAGCTGCCATCACTTTCTAGCAACACGCAACACGCCTTTGCTTGCTTGAAGTTTGCCATCAGAGCATCTTTGTGTTCCATAGGAAAAACAGTTTGTGACTCCTCAGAGGTTGTTTTCCCACAGAGCTGCAAACAGAATTTTGTACAAGACACAAATACAAATATAAAAATCTTCTGTCCTTGTATGGGGCTTTTTTGTTTGTTTCTAGATAGAAGTTCCAGTAATGCCTTTTTGTATTAACTTTGTTTAATCAAAATCAGATTTCAAGAGGGTGAAAAATCCTTGGAAAAAAAGAAATATTTAAATAAAATATACATGAACAATGCAATAAATAAATTAAAGCTTAACCTTTAAAGAGTACCATTAGGTTGGTTGGACCTACTTAGTTCAGCAGGAAGATTGACCTTTAAAGGCTATTCATAGCTTAGTTTGGTACTTTGGTCAGTGGAACAGTGCCCCGCTAAACGGTGTTGAGGATGAGGTCACAGTTTACAAATCATATTGTGATGATTTATTTCGAAATTCAGAGTAGTAATGGACCCAGTTTTTTAAAATCTATTTTACCACTTGATAACATGATTCTAATTATACTGACAAGTTATTCTCTACAAGATATCCTATTACTCTTAGTTTAACTTCATAACTGTAGCTAAATCATTCTAAATGTGCCTGGCTAAACACATTTGGACCTCTCTTGAAGGCAGTGGCCTAAACCTAACATTACCACTGATGTGAAAGCAGCACAGGGAGTGCTGCTGCAGAAGCAAGAAAGATCCCCACACATGTTGTCTTCTAGTATTCTCCCTCCTCTTTGAAGTACTTCTGACTTTGGGACAGGCCCAGCTCCTTTCGGTTTTTATTTCCCTCAGGCTGTATTAACCAATTTTTTGTGTTTTTTTTCTTCAAATTAAGACATGCTCTTTGATTGTAACTTCCATTTCTCTACTGTAAATCCAACATTTAGAGTTAAAGATTATGAAGTACAGAAGTCTAAATTGCATATAAACATGAATTGCTCTTTCTGGTCAGACTTTATGCCCAGTAGTGGTAAAAGCAGCTCCGGAAATTTTTGACAGTCAAAGGATGTTTGTGCAGACAGGATGAAGCTGGTAAACTTGATGCTACCTCTGGTTTTTGGTTTTTCCAGTTGCAGCCAACCCTGAACATGTTGATTAGCAGCGATATTTGTAGGTGTCCCTTGCAGGTTTATTTGCTTGTCTCAACACTCTGCTATTAAGTTGTTGAAAGAAAACACCTAAGTTTCATATGCCCAGAAAAACTGTCTTCTTTCTACACAGCTGCCTGTCACTGACACGGTCCTGGCACTATGAACTCAAATTATTTCTGTTAACTTACCCAGGAGAGCTGATGAATTTGGACTTTACTCATGGGACAGTTATGGTTTTTAATAGGGCTTAAGCTCTTAGAACAAGCCATGGAACAGCATCATAGAGCAGCTGAGGAGGGAGGGCACCTCTAGGAATCCTGTGGTCCAGTCCTTGGCTAAAAGCAAGATCAGTAAGAGCTGGTTGCTCAGAGCTGTTTCCAGTCATGTTTTGAATGTCTCCTAGGACAGATACTCCACAATGTCTCAGCACAACCAGTTCGACCACCCTTACAAAAAAAAAGGTGCTTTGTTATCTTTAAACAGAATTTCCTGTATTTCAATCTGTGCCCTTTGCCTCTTGTCCTGTCACTGGACAGCACTCAGAACCACCTCTCTCCCTTTACTCTCCCTTTCAGCTGTTTTTATGCCTGGACAAGGTCCCTCTAAGCCTTCTTATCTCTGTGCTGAACAGCACCAGCTCTCTAAGGCTCTCCTTGTATGAATGGTGCTTCACTCCTTTAACCATCTTTGTGGCTCTCCACTGGACTCACTCCAGAAAGTTCATTTTCTTTTCTTTTACAAAGCTCCACATGCCAGTTGTGGCCTCACCAGTGTGGACAGAGGAGAGCTGTCAACTCCTTCAACCTGCTGGCAGCTCTGCTCCTAACACAGGATGCACCTGGCCATCTTTACTGCAAAGGCACATTGCTGGCTCACAGTCAACTTTCTGCTCACCAGGATATCCAAGTCCTTCTCTGCCAGCATTCCTGCCCCCCATGAAGGCTGATGCCTGCAGTTGTTCCTCCCCTGCTGAGTTTCCTGAGGTTCCTCTCTGCCCATTCCTCCAGCTTGTCAAGGTGCCTCTGGATGGCAGCACACCCAAGTAGTGTATCAGCCCCCGCTCCTGTTTTGTACCATTAGCAAACCTGCTGGTGGAGCACTCTGCCCCAGAGTCCGTGTCATTTATGAAGATGCTAAACAGCATCAGCACCTGTACTGTCCCCTGGAGCCCAGCACTGGGGACTGGCCTCCAGCTGGAAGTCACGCTGCTGATCACAAACCACTGGGCTAGCTCTTCAGTCAGTTTTCAATCCACATCACGGTCCACTTAACTATTTAGTACCTCATTTACCTGGTGTGTACTTCATCAGCTTTTCAATGAAGTTATGATGTGAGAAAGTGTCCAAAGTCTTCCTTTTTATTTCATTTTTAAGTGGTCTTGTCGAGGATCCCCTTAGACATAACCATGAAGTTTTTAATCTCTTTTTCTTACTGAGTAATTTTTCAAAGAGAATAATTTTGAAAAGTTTTCTGAATATCTTCCTTATTTTAAGGAAACATATGACATTTTAAAGTTTGACATTTAGAGAAATATGGTGTGCTTAGATCAGCATGCTCTTTAATTTCAACATTTCAGTTAGTTTGTCAGTTATAAGAATTTTGAATTAGTGTTTAAAAAAATATTCTGGCAGGCCTAGGGTTTTGGGGTTTTTTCAAATATTTTATTCATGAGAATTTTTAAGATTTTTGACTCTCTTGATTTGTACTGTATTTTTCTAAAAATCAAGGAAATTGCAGAGATGGGAAAAGAATGTGTTCAGCTCCCATAGCTGTCTACGACAGCCTTTCTCTTCCCAGAAACCCAGATATAATCTGTCATGTGTATGATTACATAAAGGATTACCATTCTGCATTCATTCTTCTCATCTTCCTTGGAAACTGTGTTGTGTGCTCTGTTTATACAATCCAATTAAAATGCCTTCATGCTTTAAGTAGCAGTACTCCTAATATTTATAAAAGCAGTTTATTACTGAATAATCATGTTACAATATTTCTAAGTTAGCTATAAATTCTTATTACAGTTGAGAAATTTTAATAAAAAAGGATATAAGTCAGAAAGAAATCATTGAATTATGTTTTTGATGAATATAATTGATGAAATCCTGGACCCGGTGAAGTTTAAGAGAGAAGTTCTCATTGACTCGAGCAGAGCCAGGATATTATCCAATACATCTGATACTGTCTTTCACATGCATTCTAAAGAGTCAGTTATGTCCTTGCTTCATACTAGCGTTTTGGTTGTGTCAGGAAGCCTCAGTGAACAGTGAAATTCTGATAGGTACTATTCTTTCATGCATCTTATTAATCTTACAGATGTTACTCACAGGCTGCAGGAGGATCACAACTGCCTTGTAGAGTTATATATTAGGACAGAATCAGTGTCTTTATTCTGTTTGGATTCTGAAATTCAGTTTAAGGCTAAAGCTGTAAAGTAAACCCCTTTTTTAAAATTACATGCTGGCTTTCTTCCTTTCAGGGCAGCTGCATCAGGTTCAAAAACTTCTTTCAAGAGATTTTCTAGCCTTTTCTGAGGCTACCAGTTTTCACACTGGATTTTGTTTCTGAATTGAGCACAGGTACACACACCCACCCATGCAGGTGCGAGATGTGCCAGGAAACACGAGAAAGCAAATTTTTTTGCTTTAAAATTCTTAATAGTCATGAGGCCTTGCTGTTTTCAAATTTGTGGGTTTAATATAAAGTGCAGTTTCTAAATAGCTTTAAAGCTTACTTTGAGCAGATTTCTACATAGAAACTCCTTTCTTTCTCTAAAGAACCAAAAAAAATCCCTAATCCAGGTGGCCTCTTTCAGTGCCTGAAGATGTAAGATAAAGGCATGCAAAATTGAAGAATGGTTTCTGCTTCTGTATATGAGGAGCACAGAGCTCCCAGGTGAGTGACTGAAGCCGCAGCCCGTTCCCATGAGCAGTGCCACTACAGCTGTTGGGGCGTGTGTCTATGAGCCTAGAACCAAATAACATGCAATCAGATTTCTCCAGGTACTGTGAAATTCTTGATCTGGAGATATGCAGTCTCATCCTAAAATCTAACCTTGCTTTTATTAGGCAGTTACATTGCTATATGCAGCCAAAGAGAATTCAGCGATTTCACAGTGTGATAACAAAAAGAAGTCTCCCAAGCCAGTATTGTGATTAACATCACTTTTGTCAGCAAAATAGCTCCTTGTGAGCTTCTGAGTGAAACTCAGGTCTCAGAATACATGCCAAATTAGGTGTCCTGGGCTTTCAGGTTCTTGACTTTGTTCACTGAATGGTCCCCATATAAAGAATACCAGCCTTTACTTGTTATTCTTTAAATAAGGGCATGTCAACACCTGACACTTAAGCGTGGTGAAATGGAAATTTAATATGGAATAGGTATTCCTGAATAATCCTGTGCTCAGACATGCTTCTTTCACGAGAATGAACTTCATGTCTTCTCAGGCTTTCACTTTGTTCTTAACCAATGTGATTGCAAGATTTGTGATCACTGGCCTGGAGTTTGGATTATTAGTTTTCAAATTCTAGTTAATATCCCACTCCTTGTGAAACTCCATGTTAAACTTGAGCAGGTAAGAACATTAAGTCATTGTTAACTTTCCTGAGTTGAACCTAAGCGTGTACTGTTCTATATGTAGGTAGTGATGCTCTCTCTTTGATTCAGCTCTGTGCTCTTTGCAGACAGTACTTCCAGCCATCTGCATCATGCACATTGTAAAGATGATACATACCAGCAACACAGAACACAACATGTCTGTTCTGAATTCTATTTAGTCTCATCCACATTAAAGACTCTCATTAAGCAGAAAAAATATAGCTTCAGAGTACAGAAAGTTCAGTTGTAATACATGAAGTGTATATTCATGTCTTTTGTGTCCAAATCACAGAGCAGGCCTATCACACCTCTATCATTAATCATAGAATCTCAGAGTGGTTTGGGTAAGAAGGGACCTTAAAGATCATCAAGTTCCAAGCCCCCAGCCATGGGCAGGAACAGCTTCCACTAGAGCAGGTTGATCAAAGCCCCATCCAGCCTGGCCTTGAACACTTCCAGGGAGGGGCAGCCATATGTTATCTGGGCAACATCTTCCAGTGCCTCACCACAGCCACAATAAAGAACTTCTTCCTAATATCTAATCTAGATCTCCCATTTCTCATTTTAAACCCACATTCCCTCATCCTATCACCATTAACACCATGGGGCAGACAGTCAGCATGCTATAAGATTTTACCGCTTGGGAGCTGGCTGTACCACTTTGGTCAGTAGGTGATGAGAAAGTGAAACATAACACTTAATCAGGTGATCTGACCAGGGCATCTCACTGGTGCACTTCCTGAATCAGCTGGAGACCATGCTACCTTATATGCATGGAAGCAAACTGGAAAAGTTAGCATATTATTCAAAGCACTTTGAGGTTATGCAAGTTTATTCTACAAGTTCATTTCTATGGATAGCTACTTCTTGAAGGGAGTTGCTTAACACATTTTTTTTTCTTCTTAGATTTCAAGTCAGTACAAGTAGGTGTGCAGAAATAGAAGATGAGTCCCCCAAGCACCAAAAATTCTTGCTCCAGTACACTAACAGTACAAAGTTGATAGCACAGCAGAGCCCTATTCATTAACCTTAGACTGCATATGTAGTCTGCTAAATGTTAAATCATCTTCAGGCAGTCTGAAAGTAAATTGTGGTGTTATTCTTTAGATTGCAGCTCACCTTGCTTGGCTTTGGTGTATAAAACAGAATAAACAGGATAGGACTTTAAATGCTTCTGAGTGCTTTAGACAAGTTTGATAGACTCTTATGGACCTTTACTCACTTTCTATCATGGGTCCTTGTCAAAATTGACAGAAACTACTTAGACAGCCAAGTTTTTTCCATACATCTCTAAATTACTCACCATGCCAAAGGTTTTTATTAAATTAATCAAAATTGCATAAAGGTCAAGATTTGCTCTTGACAGCATTGATTTGCGAAGCAGTGAAAACTACTTCAAGTCTTTCACAGCTTGCTTTGAAACCACAGTTGTGATCCGTATGAACTACAAAATGTCACAACAGTCACTTGAGGAAAATCTGCAGAAAGATTTTGCCCAACATGATCAGCATAAGTATGCTCTTTGAGTTGGTATATAGTAAAATCTGTAACTACTTAATAAAAATGAAGAGTTATAAATGGGACCAGAGTGAAATATAAATCATAAGGCACATTATTTAATTAAATAGCAGAACCAAAAAGGTTATTATTTTTTTAAGAGCAACCTTTTCTCATTTACAGAGATTTATATTTCAAATTCAGGACCTTTTTGCATAACCAGGGACTGTGATATAGTAGGTATATCGTGGGCTACATTTTAGAGATTTGATTAGTAGTCTTTGCTTACCCTCTCTTTTCCCAGCTTCACCAATTTTCAGAAATAATATGGATTATTCACTATTTTTACCTTCTTTGGGAGAGGCCAAAAGGTTTGGGTAGGTTTCAAGGAAAGGAAAACTGCTTAAAAATTTGCCTCCAGGTGATTCGTCATGCATATATAACCTAGGGAGTAGCATCATAAAATTTGAGCATATGTAATATGACATATCAATTCCAAGTTTAGAAATTAAATTATTATATTCTATATCTATAATATATATATTATATATACTTTAGAGGAAAGTAGTATGAGGACCATGATAATAGTTTCTGATCTGAAGGCATGGAGAACTTACTTCAGATTAAGGACAGTTATATAAATTGGTTTATAAATGAAGTAATCAGCTAAATTGCATGGTTGTCTTTAAGCATAAATATAATTCTATTGAGTTGAAGGTTATCTGAGAAATCTGTGAAAGATGCAAGAATTATTAACTTGTCCAAAGAGAAATAGGGAGAGTGGTACTACAGCCTCTTTAGAGGTAAAGTACCTGTCCTATGAGGAATGGCTAAGAGAATTGGGATTGTTCAGCCTGGAGAAGACAAGGCTTCAGGGAGACCTAACTGCAGTCTTCCAGTACCTAAAGAAGGCTACAAGAAAGATGGAGAGAGACTTTTTACAAGGGTATGTAGTGATAGAACAAGGGGGAATGGCTTCAGAATGAAAGGGGTAGGTTAAGTTTAGATATTAGGATGAAATTCTTTACTGTGGGGGTGGTGAGGCACTGGAACAGGTTGCCCAGAGAAATTGTGGATGCCCCATCCCTGGAAGTGTTTAAGGCCAGGTTGGATGGAGCTTTGAGCAATCTGGTCTAGTGGAAGGTGTCCCTGCGCACAGCAGGGGGCTTGGGAACAGATGATCTTTATGGTCCCTTCCAACCCAAACTATTTTATTATTTTATGATTTTATTATGTTTCTGTAGAAGTAGAGACTGAACTCTAGTCTGTGCTACCAGTGAGGTATAGCTCAAAGGACTGAGCTAAAACCTGAGTGATAGCTTCTCTTCTGCAATTTCTGTTCTTCGTGGTTTGCATGGAGTGACTTAATCAGCTCAGGCCCAGTAGATGACAGCAAATGGTGCTTCATTTCCATCTGATCACGTGCTACATAATATACTTTAAAAAGGCTGAAGCCTCAAACCATACTTACTGGTCTGAGCCTCATGGACCCCTCAGGGGACCTTTAAAGATGTGATGCCCTCAGCCACCTTTCTTGAGTGTTTGAAGTGTTATCCTTTTATAGCTAGGGGACTTGGTATGTGAAAGTGTTCTATAAATTATTACTTATGGTCAGTCTTGTATGAACTAAATTTGCAATCTGTTCTTTTAAACCATCAAATTCATTTTGATGCAATTTAAAAATTATGTAGTATTTCAGTCATGAAGGATTTTATTTCAATAAAAGTAATAAGGGAGCTTCAAGGGTTGTGATCATTACTGGATGACCACATCCTTAGGGAATTAGAACCATTTAGATACTCTTTCTGTACAATTAAAACATGACACCATGGGATTAAATGTTAGGACGTACACACAAGTAATGACTTCATGCCTTATTAGGTGCAAATAAATGTTAACAGGACAAGAAAGACAAGAGGCCAAATTAACTCTTGGGGCACATGGGACAAGGATCTGCTGAATTCTGCACACTTTCTGTGCCTGATATACCATGACAGGATTCAGCCAAGTATGATTTTATGGCTGTGGTATTTATGGTGCATACTGATTATATTCTAGATGTATATTGCACCATAATTCAAGAAGATTCAGCTCACAGACCAAAGATTCATCTGGTGCTGACATTATCCTGCTTGGCCTTGCTTTCACAGGAGTCAGCTGAGCAGCTCAGTCAGGGCTGATGGTCCCTTTAATGTGGGTATGAGGCTCAGAATCAGAGACATCTCATGCACCTGTCTCTTAAAGGCCCAGTGGCAACAAGTTAAATCCACTATGATTAGCACTGCAGCATTTCATTTTAGTCACCTTGCTTTCTAGCAGCAATCAGTCTTGTGACTCCTTCTAAGGAAAGGGAAGAACTAAAACTGTATCAAGTATCACTGAGTGTCAAACCACCTAATTACCTGGTAATAAATAAGGAGACACTCTGATTCTGCTGAGGCAGTTCAGCTCCAGACTCTGGGCTGAGCTGGGGAGACAAAATGAGCCATCAACAGTCAGAAACTTGCCCTTAAAATCTGTGGTTGCCTGAACCTCACAATGATGGCAATGGCTGCAGGGCTTCACTCTTCTCCTCTGCTTTAACCAATGCACAGAATATCCCCATATGGCAAGGGTAACAGGGATTGTCCTCCTCTCCAGAAAGATTTAAACTCACGAAGGACCCTAAATGTTTCTTGGTCCATTCTGTGAATAAGTATATTTCAACACCTTTAGTTGACAGTTCTATTTTACATGGAAATGAAACACCATTTGCCATCATCTACAGGGCCCGAGCTGATTAAATTATTCCATACAAACCACAAAGAACAGAAATTGCAGAAGAGAAGCTATCACTCAAATTTCAACTTAGTCATTTGAGTTACATAGTTGTTGTGGCCTGGGCAGCACTAACCAACATCCATCATGAGATCAATTAAGAAAGTTAGCAGAGACAATGTCCTGGGTTACAATGTATTCTATTACCATGAGCTGTTGAGACCGGTATAGCAATGTTCCTTGCCTTCTCCCTCTGGACTATCTCCTGTTAATGGGCCCATCAGTGCCTTGCCCCATGACTGACCATCCCATTGTGAGATGCTCCGCCCAGGGGGGAAGGAACCAAGCATTCCCACCAGGATAAAAATCTGGGGCCTAAAACAGCAGAAGCAGACTTACCTACTGGGACCCCAGAGGACAAGAGCTACACCGCTGGATTTTCCGAGGAAGACCAGACCCTCCTACAACACTGCTGGCCCTTCAGAGGAAGACCAGACTTTTCAACAGAACCATCACTCCAGGAGGACTGCAGTCACCATCTCATTGGACNAAAGTGGTACGCGATATGTGGCAAGTCAGCAGAACAATAAATATAGTAGGTATGTGGTGAGACAGCAGAGGTGAAAATAGGGAAGTAGAAAGTGTGTGGCAAGAGATATGTGGCAAGTGCCCACAGAAAAAGGATACAGAGCAGTCACAAGGCAGTGCAGATAGGCAGAGCAGACAACCGCAGATTTCAAAAGCAGACAATCAGTCATTACATGCGTGTTCGCCGTGGCAGCTTGCTTGTGACCAACTGATGACAAGCTTTGTGCGTGATAAGCAACTTTACGATTATAAAAGGGACGCTTGATTGGCAATAAAGCTGAACGATTTCCTTGCATCATATTGGTGTGCTGTCGTTCCTGTCTCGCACAACTACTGGAAGCCCCAGCACATAGCCAAGGAAGCAGGTCAGGACTCATTTTCTGAATCGGCTGGTAAGAGGAAAGAGTGGTATTAGTGGACACAACAAGCATAAAGTCACCCCAAGACACACAACTAAATGCACAGAGCTAAATCCTCTGCTCTCTAACCTGTATGTTGCGGTGGCCCAGCCCACCTCGGGGCTGGACAACATTCAGTGGGTGGATTTCCCCGCCTACGACTCCGACCCGGAGGGCGGGTCGGGGGAGTAGAGTCGCCGCCCACTGGGTGTTGCCCCTGCGACATCTCCTCCCTCCTTTCCAGACCCTTCTTCTGTTCCCCGTCCTCTATTGGTTACCTGTTATCATGTTTATTCATTACTTTCGTTGCATATGTATTCTGGTCTGGAAAGTTCTTTTCTCTTCGATTTTCGGTTGGTTTCTGTTAGTAAGTCCCTCCTTTGTATTCCCCTGATTTGTCATCTGTCATTCCCCATCAATTCCCTATTGGTTTGTATCCCTTGTTCCTCCCCCTTTTGGTACCCCTCAAAAGGAAATTTCGGGCCCCGCCTCCTGCCTTTTCCTTGGAGCTCTCCCTTCAGCTAGTTGCTTCCTCGCGGGACAATAAAGTTGGAACTTTGAGCACAAGTAAGAGGTCCCTCGGCTCTTTATCGCCTCTCAGTCGCTTGGCAACAGCGGTGCTGCAGCCTGCCTGCTTGTGGGTCTCCTGCAGGGAGCCACCAGCTGCTGACAGGGCAGGGTGCTCTCATTCCCCTTGACCGGGACACTGGACCTCGTCGCCTGCCCAGGCCTCCGGGCGGCCAGCGGCCAGAGCGACACCTGTACATGCTCAGACTGGGGAGACCTAGTCCCTCCTGACTTGTGCTGCCTCCTTGATCCAGCCATGAGCAAGAACATGCCAGTGCCTGGGCTAATCCTGTTTGCTGGGGTTGACATCCCTGAGACCACATGTGAGAGGGTACAGGGAGTTTTATTGTCACTAGAAATGAAGTCAGCTCTAGTTTGAAGCCCACTTGCAAAACAAGCAAGAAAAACAAGACTTTTAAGAGTGAAGTCTGGCTGATATAATTGAAATTATGGAAATTATTTAAGTAGATGGAAAATAATGAACTTTGCTAGAACATTCGAGGACATCAACAGTAACTCATAATGGTCTCCTTGAGGTAAAAAAGAAACACCAGGAGACCTTTTAAGACCCCAGTGTTATTGCTTTTCTATTTCAGTGAAGATGCTATGAGAACATGATGCAAATGGAGCTCCAGAAGAGCCCAGCCAGCAGTAAAGCCTCCCTTCCCCTCCACCCACCCCCACCTCATGGCAAGCACATTGCCCCTTGGTGTTAATTGCAGTGTGCCAACTCCTGACAGCCTTTTAATAGGCAAGGCAGGAGGGAAGGAGGCATTTTGTTACAGGTCTTTACAAAGTACTAAAAGGCAAATTTAAAATGCTGATTACACTCGAGTAGTTCCACTCTACTTAAATATCGGCTCCAGGTTTACTTCATTATCCTCTTACCAGTAATTAAGCTACCTAGAGACAATCAGCAAATAATAAAATTCTGCGGTGGAGGAAATTGGTTTAGATTACAAGGAACTGAATTAAATTATTGTACAAAATAGAGGTAAGAAACAGCATAAAAAAAGATACTTAGCTATCTCTAGATAAATACATCCTGAGTATGTATTTACATACTACAATCCTTACATATTTCACATACACAAAATATATAAACTGTGGATTTGGGGAAGTCCTTAATCATTTCTCCACAATGAAGTTTATCAGGTAAATATGGCTTTTCATTCCCCTAATGTCTGATCCATGGACTGGTAATTTTCCTAGATTTTCAGTTGTTCAAATCCAAAGGCTAAAGGCAATGCTTGAATGAAGTCTTCTGACCCTGTCTCCCATCCCATTGACTGAAGAATACAAAGACATAAACGCATAGAATAACCAGGTTTCTCCTACCCTGAGCTGTAAACAAAGTGTTGAAATCAGGTCGTACTGGAACTGAGGTCAAGGGTTTAACTAGGCAGTGTCTTCACTCTGTTTTGCATGTCCTGATCTCACTTTAGCTTGTGTAGGTTTTTTTTCCATATCCTAGAGAAACTTTCCTGACCCTGAGCTCTAGTCAGAACAGGGAAGGACATGTTAACAACTGAAGAACTGAAATTGTTTCATTTCTTCTGATTTCTTAGCAAGCACTCAAAATAAAGGAGTAAGGTATGACAAATTGAGAGAAAAAAAAGCAGAAGTGGGGGAGATATTTTACGTCATGGAGCATCAGTAAATCCTAGTTAAACGATCTCAGTTAATTTGTCTGAACTAGATTACAAGACAAGGGACACACAAGGGACATAAACCCTAGCACTTGACTGCTCCTTCTCATCCACCCTGCAAGCACTGATGTAAAATCTGTGGGGGTTAATTGATTCCTGCAGATGGGAGAGAAAAGTCTGCCAACAGAAAGCAGGTAAATTTTCAGAGGTAAAAGCCTTACACAGTATGGAGCTACATTAAAGGGACAACAACTTATTCCCTTTTAAAACTTTATGGGTGACAAACCACAAAAGAAACTGAGTACCCTCATGGTGCTTTGTAAAGAAAATCATGCCTTGGACCTTAAGTGCTGTCAGGTATTTTCCTCAATTCCTCAGTTACAGGAAGTGGCTCTGCACCACTGGTGTTTGTAAACATGACGGACACCTTGATATCACAAGAGAAAAAGACAGACTCTCTTTTCTGTGTTACTCCTGAGCACTTAATATGTTAATACAATTGGGGTTTTTTTTCACAGAACACAGCTCCCCATCAAAAAGCTGCATTTGTTCAATTTCACACTGCAATGGGCAAATTGAAGACAGCTGGCTTTATTACTCATCTGTGATTTTTTGGTTTTGGTTTTGATGGATTAGTTGCTTTGTTTCAGGTATAAGTGGAAGGAGAAACAAATAATTCAAATTGCAAACAGTATAATTAAAGGTTTGTTATTGTGCCACTACAATGTAACCTTAAATTTTAAGGACGCAACTGAAGTGAGGGTTGGTGAAAACAAATATATTCATGGCAGGGGATGAACACCCACCTGAGTCTAGTAGCTCTCTGATCTGATATATTAAAGCTTTAAAATAGAAAAGAATGAAATAGGAAGTCAGGTCATTCCTTGTGTTTATATCCTTATTTATGTTCTCTGCTGTCCTGATGTCATTGCCATCAATCCAATTACACTGCAAAGTAAAGATATTTGGTGTATTTCTAAAATCCAAAGCTCCTGAAGTCATGTGATTATAACTCCCTCTTTGTAGCTGTAGTAAGTTCTCTGTCCTCAAAAGTACAGTGAAACTGTGACATCTAAAAGGTCAAAATCCAAACGGCAAATGCAAAATCTGAAAATGTGTGTGGGTCTTTGAAATATATTTTTAGTCCTTCCTTATGATACTCAGAGGGTCTGGCTCTATATTTTTGAGTATGCAGAGTAGGTAAGGCTGAATACCTAAGTTCCATTCACAGCCACAGGAAAAAGAAAATATGTCTATGACTGATATATATTCCCTTTGAAAAACGTTTGTGTCCTATGAACACCACCAATGGACTTAACTGCAAACAAGCTTTTCACAGGCTGTTTCCAGCATATAAACAGGTTCTTGCAAATTGTAGAGAGACTGACTTGAACACTACTTATTTCATTATCAGGACTTAAGAATAATGGACAACCCACTTTAATGTATTCTGTCAGATACTTTGCGTAGTTCTCTGTACCTGTTTTATCAGAGCTAGGTATATATGAAGAAAAAGATCTAGCTGATTTTGTTTGTGGTTTGGTTTGGTTTGGTGGTTTGTTTTTTTTTTAATTAATGGCATTCTGACAGTAATGGATTTTGGTGATTTAAATAATTTTTTCTAAATAAGAGGAAACTAAGGCATTTTTCAATACTTGGTAAAAAACAGTCTGAGGTACATATCATGCATGGTAAACATTTTGGAATGTAAAAAGTAACATTTAATGGGGCATATGAAGTGCTAAATAAATTTTTGTAATGGTGTGGTTATTTTTCTCTACTATTGTAAGCTGAAATTTAGTAAAAATTTTAAATACACTTTCTCACATAAAACTGCTAGAAGGTTATAAGAAGAATCCTTATGGTTAGTAGTCAAATCCTTGTATTATACAAGTTGAAAGGCAGTTTCAAAGAATGATGTAATAATAAATATTTTCTCTGAGAAAGCACAGTTAACAAATATGTTTTAAAGTAGAGGAGTTTAATTATCCCAAGAAATGAAGTGTATTATGAAAACTCACTACTTAGGAGCCATCCTCCAACTGACAATATAAACAAGACTTCTTTTCCTGGGAATGGAGTGTCCCAGTGGAAAATAAAGTTTGAAATATATTATTTTTCTAAGCTTGGGGTAGCCTTTTATGGGATAAAATATTAATATTGCCTTGTCCAATTAATACCTCATAAATTATAATTCTATCAAAGTCTGTTAGGTGACTTACTGAAAGACTGCTATTCATAGCATGCAAAGTCACTTCTTTTTCAGGAAGAACATAATTTCTCCACAAAAGGGTTTGTTTCTTTTTCTTCCCGTGCACTGTATTTTAAATTCTTTTATATTGATTTCTTTTTAAAATTTTTAATGTAAACAGAATATGGAGAGCACAATGATAATCAAGCTGTAGTATAGCACTATATTTAGTTTAGAAATAATCAAAAAGATAAATAATGAATAGGCAGCAAAGTCTTATCTTCCTCCCCAGCTTGCTCCATGTGGTGCTTTGTTCCAAAGTTATTGGCCATTTCTATAGAGTGTATTAGTCTATTTAGTCAATTAAAACTTTACTGTGATTCAACAGCAAGATTTATCTTACATGTGGAGCTCACGGGAACTCGAAAACTTCATTAATTTTACAAACTCATGTTTCCTTAGTAGGCTTCACATTCATAAATATAAAGCACGGAGCTGTCATGGCCACCGCGTCAGGCCTTTCACTGCTGCCAGGCTGCAGCTGTGGCTTGACAGCACCGTTAATGGAGTGCCCACTGAGAACAACAGAACACGTGTGCCAGCCCTGCAACCTGCAGCCATTCAGGGAGCCTGCTGGGCATTACTGAGGCGTGGAAGTAATCACATCAGGGCTTGAGCCCTAGGCCTTGATTTTCAGCCACTTGCATCAGCTCAAATACACAGTAGCACCATAGAAATTATTGTGTTGGTGTTAGTCGGAAGGAGTAAATCTAGTCCAAGCTGCTGGATCTCACTTGAAGATCAGAAAACCTAACAGACAGTGTGATAACAGTGACATGGTTGAAAATAATGAAACTCTGTGCCCTCTATCTTTTCTCTCTGTAGACTTACATCCCCACTGCACAGGGACAGCCCCTCATGGAGATCCAGGTAGTGCTGCGGGGCCTAAGCTGGGGAAAGCCTAAGGAATGCACACAGCTCCCCCATATGCTAAATGTGAAGCGGGGTGCCTGTTTGTGAGGAGTCAACTGCTTGGCATTGCCTCTGCAGAAGAGCGTGGACACGGCTGTCACGGCAGGACATATGCATTCACATCCTCACCTGTTCTGCTGGCGGGGTTTGTGTCCCTTACTTTCCCACCAGGCCCTCCAGAATAATGCAAATGACAGCCTGGTAGGGCTTGCACTATCACTAGTTGTGCTCTGAAGAGTTTGGGTCCCTCCTGTTGGTAACTTTTGAAACGAATTTCGAAAGGTCTCATTTTGGCAACTTCATCAAGCATGTGTTGTATTAAAGGGAGCGGTTCCTCTGCTTTAACTATTTAGATGTATGTCTGCACAGTGGTTTGCTTGCCTAATTACTACTTAGGACTCTGCAATCTGATTTTAGGTGCATTTGACATCTCTAAAAATCTTGTTTATTTCCTGCTTAAACTTGAAGATGCCAAATGGCTTTTTGTATCTGCATTTTTGCTCCAGGGCACATGTGAAGCAGCAGAAGAATTGGCAACAATTTATACCTTGCATATACTTATTAACTGGGACAGATACTCTTGATAAATCCTCCAGGGATTCATCCAGTAAGTATTCTCCACGCTCATTTGTGCCACACATAAGAAAAGGTCACATTTGTACTCATGATTTTTATCCTTCTCAGAGCATTCACCTGAATATGTAATACCCAGTTTCAAATCTCTTTCTAATTTCTCCCTTCACTGCTGGGATTACTAAGCACCAATATACTCCTTGACTGGAAATACCTCTTCAGGTTGAGCTATTGCACATGTGTGTGCATAAAGAAATACAGACTTTAGTCCTGGTGCCACAAGAATAGCAGCAGCTGGAGTGATTACTACAGGGCTCAGGCTCCTGCTCCTGAGCTCATCACATCTCCTGGATCACACGGTTGGTGCTGAGCTCCTGCTGTCCCTGCAGAGAACAGCCTTGCTGCAGTTTGTTTCTGGCAGATCTGACACAGATCTAATCACAAGGGCTGAAGTGGATTTTACACCTGACCCTCACACCCCTGTGGGACACAGAAAGGTTAATGCCACGTAGCAAAACACCCTTTATGTATACCAAGGTTACTTATATCAGTGTTTGCAACAGTGCCTTCCCAAAAGTGCCTTCATGCTTGCTGCTGGCAAATGAAAATGTATCTAGAAAAGTCTTAGGAGCGAGACACCTCTACATTTTTTTTTCAGGCAGATACTAGAAGAAAGCATTTATCTACAGGTGAAAGAGCTCCATTCTAACCAAAGTGGCCCACTTATAAATAACGTCTCTCTTCCAAATAAGTTTCTGGACTATATATAAGTAATTTTTGTGGAAGTCTCATCTGGATCAGAAAAAAATGAATTTTGTCTCTGACTTAAAAGCAGAAATAATGCTTCCAACTAGTAGGTCTTGTAATAACTCACACTTTTCATAAGCTGTAGTTGTCTTACATTCAACAAGGCTCAGATAAAAACCAGATAGGATAAGAAAAAGAGAGAATAAACAATATTTAGAAACTAAAAGTCACTTTTTTTTTCTGAAGAATCAAGATCCTTCTAGATATTGCCTATTTATTTCTTATTTTGATATTTTTATACATTTTTTGTTGTCAACAGTCTGACTCATGACAGTGTTCAGGGGCTTTCTCCACTAAATTTTACTTCTCTCTTAACCATATAAATTTCTTTCTGCCTATTGGCATTTTTGATATTGCTGTTAGAAGAAAGTCATTCAAGGTGGAGGAACTTCTTTGGTTGAGTTTTGTGAGGGACTCCAGCAGAGAGGTTTAATTAAATAGGAGCTTCATTGAATTGTTTCTTTCTTGCCTCAGAGATCTCTTGCTTCAGTGCCCACTTCCTGAGGGATGTCATTGAATCATTATTTATGTACAATGTAGATGTATAGTGTTGCATATAAAAAACTATACTGCATATTTCCATGTTATGAATTAAAAGTTGAAGGAAGAGGTTTTGCCTTCTGTTCTGAATATAGGAAGCCTCTGCACTTCAAAGTTTTTTGCTCTCTTTGGTGGTAATGTCACTATTTATTTGTTCCCTTAAATTCAACTTCACTTCCATGAAAAAGAGATAGTTTCATTTCTTGCAGAGGTTCTGCAGTCTAAGAAGAAGGAATTGGTTGTATTTTAAATCTTCCTATAGTGAGTACTACAAAGCAAAGATCTTGTAAAGTACAGTGCATAATATGCTGGTTCCCTACTATGTTGCTTGAGAGTAGTTTCATTATGTATTATTGAAGCTTGCTGGAAACCTTCATCTGCTCTGGAGTCTACCCTCAGTGCCTGAGATTTCATCTGAAATTGAAACACTGCCAATTTCAAACAAACATTGGAACCTATGTGCAATGGAGGACTTTTTAGCACAGCTCCATGTGTCACAAACCACATCTATATTGAGCACATACTGCAGTTCTTTTTAGCAAAAATTACTGAGGTCTCCAATTGCACAGGTAGATTTGTCTTGCTGACACATCAGCTGGGGATTCTCCTCCTCTTTTTCAATTCACAATGCTGCAGAAGGTTGGTTGTTGCAAATTTAACTATTTGTAGGAGCAATGAAGACAAAAAAAAATATATTTACCTTCACTCTACCCAGGTCTCCTTAAGTCCTTGATTTCTTTTATTACTGTTTTTTTCTTTTTTGAGAAGAAGTTCTGGCAAAGCATTTATTCTGTTTGTTTCAATGGAACTAAAAAAAAAAGAGATATACTTTTCTTCCCAAATATTCTTACTGATAATGAGCAGTTATAGGTATTGGGTGCCAGAGCAAGGGCACTACTGTGATGAAGCTGGAGCCTGCAGGCAGGTGACAGGAAAGAGGGACTGAATGCAGTCAAGGATCCCCCAGAGCTTCTAGGATGCAATAGGAGGGAAAGGAGATGGCAGAGGGCTGGTGTTGGCTTCCATGTGAACTACACTATCACAAACCTGGCATTGTTAACTCTTCACCCAGCTCCATACCCTGATGTGCCTCAGACTGCTTTCCTGTGCTGCGGCTCCTGTCTGTCAGGTAAAAAGCTTTGAGCAGCTTCTAAGTACAGAGAAATAGAATCAGATCTCTAATTAAAATGGCATAATTTGGGTTTGTGCCAAATTTTACTCTGGTTCTGTATTTAACCAGGAAAAGGCCTTTGACTTTATAGCACACCTACTCTTAGACCCTTTTTATTCTTCTATGATTTGTGCCAGTCTGTGCCCTCCCTGGCAGAGGACCACCATAGTTAATAGGGGACTAGTGTGTGCCTGTCTCCAGTCTGGACTCAATTTGCACATCCCTGGTCCTGAATTTATTCACTTGTTGCTGCCTTTCTAAAACACCAGTCAGGCAGCAGACTTTATTTTGTATTTCTCACTATTCCTCTTGTGTCAAAAAATAAAAAAAAGTACGCTTTGCCAAGACTGGTATCTAGAAAAAAACACATCATTCACACTTCTTTCCATTATCTTACTTGCTTCATTACTGAGAATGATATTCCACGGTGTCCATCTTGCTGATGACCATATTTCTATGGTGAAACAAATCTTATGAGTAAATCAGAGGATTTTCTCTTGGAAATGTGTGTCAGGGACTGTATGGCCAAGGACAGATCTTGCTGTGAAGGCACATTTTCACTTTACTGAAGAGTAGCAATGAGCTGTCCCCAAAATCCTGCCACCACTTAGTAAGAAAAATCCATTGAAAATTTGATTAGCTCCGATCGCTGGTGGCCTGCACCATAAAATATGTGGAATATGCTGCTTGGAAATTTTTTTCCTGGGGAGTCTTGACAGCAACAGGAAAGGGCATTATATGCCACCCCAGTAATTTTTTTTCCTTTCCCTATTCTCCTGCTGGATAGTCACTAGATAGAAAAAAACCTGTTTCCATGGAGTCTTAGAAGAGGAATAGCACTGAAAGTGTAGCCATAAACCTTTTCTGTGTTCAAACACAGCAACTGCCGTAGGAAGGGCTTTGATCAGGTCTAGAAAGGGGAAAGTGCTATCACTGTTTCTAGAGGATGGCATGCCTTATCACAGTGAAACAAAAATAATTTTAAAAAATTTTAAAAGGAACTTTGTGGGGAATTAAGAATATAAAATGCCTGAGCATGGATTCCCTCAGTAGGTAAATTAAAAATTCTATTTTTCAAAAGTATGAAATCTTAAATCAGCTCAAACCACAACCAGAACTTAAGTATCAAAATTTGGTCTATCCCTCTCCTCTACTCCCCACATACTTTGCAGTATTAGCATGTAACATCTTTGTGTTAAAAGTCTCTTAAAAAATTAAAATGATGAAAGAACAGAAGAGAGAGCAGAATTATTACAAATTTTCTTAAGAAAAGAGCCTATTTTCTCTTTCTATCATGGATACTCTAAAAATTTACCATCACTAAGCATTCTCTCAAGGTACCAAAATCTTGAGTCCTCCTGGGTCCTTCTGAAGACCCATGGCTTGTTAGCCAGCTGGCAGTGATTTTTCAATGCATCTATGTAGCCTCCAGCCCTTCCTGAAGCCCCAGTAGACAATTCCTTTGACGTTGTTTCTTGCCAGTTTCCATTTTTCTGTCTGTGTTTTTAAAGGAAGTTCTCAATTCTGGTATTCCATTCTGAATAATACAGGATATGGGAGGCTGGTCCTTGATGCTCAGTTAGCCAGCTAATGAACTGAAAAAAGGCTGTATATGGATAAAAATTTGTTGCACAAAAAAGTCCTCTTTTATCTTTCTTATGAAATTATATTTAGGAAACTCAGAAGATTAAGATTTCTTCTTCCATCAGAGTAGAAAAGCTTTTCACAATCAGAATCCCCTACTTCCAGGCAGGACAATATTAGTCTTTAAAAAAAATTCTTATAATTTTGTATTATATACTAGGAATGTTTCACATCAGCCTGGAATGCCTGTCAACACTGAACATGTAATAGCTCTCTTAAATATTCTTCTGCCATGTAAGAAAAGATTGCCTGTTTGCAAGGTAGATTTCAGAATAGGAATACTGATTGATCCTGGGAAGACTCCCTCTGCTTCCCTCAAGGACTTTCTGCTCACCAAAGAAGCCAACAAAGAGGGAGATCCTCTGTGACATAAAGCTGCTGCATTATAAATAACTGGAAGGACTTTTAGAAAAACTCTGCATTGCTGTTTGGCTTGGTAGGTTTGCATGAGCTCTTTGTATGCTGATTCCCAGTCAAGTCCAAAGACCACTGCCAAAGCTTTGTAGTGTCCTGTAGATTCATGCTTAATTTTCTCGTGAAAGTAAAGGTGCACACACAGATGGTCCCCTCCATTCTTGGCCTCCATGAGCTGTTCCACCATAGTCACCTCTCCGGCATTGCTTGCTGTATTGGTAACAGCTGTGCTGGTTATATTAACAGGAGCTACTCATTGGTGCTGCACTGGCTTTTACAGAGGAAAAAGGTCTGGGACCCAATAAAATCTTTTGAAGAGCTTGAGAAGACCTTGGTGAACCAGCCACAGACTTTGGATCAGGCCCAATGTGTGTCTCTAACAAATGAGCACCAGTTAATGCTGTTTTCAAGGGTAAGCTTGAAACAGGTCATTAATGCAGTGACTGATGGAAGTGAATTGCTTTGAAAACAGAAGACTGAGATGATTATGGCAGGTCACGGAAAGATCAAGAAGCAAAGTTCTCAGTAAGAATCTCCTTACTGGAAAGAGAAAAGAGACAGGAGAAAATAAACATTGCCTGTTAATATTTAAGAGTTATTTATTTTGACAGAAAAGTGTGGCACATATCAGAAAGAATTTTAAATATTGTACGATAAAATAGTAGAAAGGTATGGAAATTTCTATCAGTTACTTCTTTTTCTTCCATGTCATTTACTAAGATGCATAAGTATGAAGAAATTCTGACAGTCTGGGTGTATTGGGTAAGGTAATATTCATTATGCAGTAATACTTATATGCAAATGTTCATGGAAAAGTACATTTGAGTCATTTCCTCCAGAGGAAATTTTAATGATACAATATTTTGCTTTGTGCAAATTTCTTACCACAGAAGATAGGGTTCTTTAAACTGGTTTGGTTTTTTTTTGCCTAGAACAGGTGAGTGAATGACAGATTCCATTTTTGGTTTGGTGATAGTCCTGAAGTGCTGTCATTTGCAGTACATGACATTAGCTGAAGAGAAAAAGCATATGATTCAAATATTCCTGATTGGGCTGAAGCTATTCTTTATAGTATAATATTCCTGCAATCTGGAAGATGCACAAAGGCTTAGCTGATACTAGCAGTAATTTCAAGTGAATTCAAATTAGATATGCTTATTGCAGATCAAAGACACTGCTTAATAGCATCACGCTGTTATGGCTGAGAAAACAGAGAACTGTTTCAGAGAGCTCAAAGATTTTTGTTTTCAGCCCTCTGTATTTCAGTGACTTTCCCAGCCAGGATCCTTCATTCGCAAAGTCAAATCTGCAAGTAAAACTTGAGTAAACTTAACTCCAAGCCTTTTCAGTCATCTGCCTACAATTCTCTTTTGCAAAAAATAATGCATTTTAGACAGAACCCCTAGTCTATACATGGAACCAAGACAGATTATCTAATTTATAATGCATTCCTGAAATGGGCCAATCAAACTTAATTTTGTTACAAAACTTATTGCCAGGAAGTTCAAAGTGTAAGTATGTTTTCTTATCTGTTTATAAAGGAGTTGAAAAAACCCCAATCAGTTATAAGGCATTGCTAGAGAAAAGTAAAAGTCATCAAAGCAGGATATGAAGGGCAAATAAATTAGTGCTCTTTCCTGATGACGTATCTTGTGACATACATTAAATAGTAAACAGTTTTTCCTTTTCTAAAAGTAAATCTAATATGTAGTGATCATATTCAAGCAATAAATTTCCTATTTGAAAAGACTTTTATAAAAGTCATCATTAAAACCATGAGCTAACTCAAAAATGAAATCTATGTTTTACTCCCCACTTCATCTTGTAGGCACCCTTTTAGTTGCTGCTCACATTTTAATGATGAGGTACTACATATTACCTTTGAATCAATGAGAATTGTTTTCAGCCCTGCCATTGATTTTACATACTTCAAACCAAAATAATTATATACTGAAAAGTGTAGTTAAAATATTCTGAAGTGTAGTTACATTTCTTACAAACAATAATGCACAGTGGAGACATTAAAGAAATTTCATGGGTGTTAAAGCTGACTAGGTTATTTTGGATGAAATTAGTTTAACTAACATGTTTTTGCTAAGCCTGAAACTGGAAAGCTTCCAGTCAGCCAAGCACTAAGACAAGCACAAGAAAAGAATAAGCCTGGGAGAGCATCCTGTGTATTAGCTCTGTTCTTGGACATAGATAGAAAAGGTTTAAGTCCTTCACCTGCATGACCCCCAGTGACATTCACAGTAGGAATGCTTCCAGTGAAACAAAAACTGCAACATTTAAGGGCATACCTTGTTTTGAAGAAGAATTTTGCTTTGAAAACTTTTATCAGAGTCTACGCTTTTTTTTTTAATCTAAACTTTTTCAAATACCAGAGAAAGCCTGCATGCATTCTTGCTGGTGTGTCCTCGGCCAGGGTGAATCCATATAGAGTGTCTATGAACCCTAGGTTTTATTTTCAGGTGTTTGTGATCAGTTAACTTGACCAAGAGCACTCCATATGGGGAATGAATTAGTTCTCCCTCACATGGCTCTGCACCTTGTACCTTGGCATATACTGAAATGAGGAACCCTCACATTTCAACTCACTTCTGCTTTTGCGGAAACATTTTCAGAGCATTGCTCTTTGGTCCAACACAAAGCAAAAACTCAGATCTGAAATACTTGATGTTGCTGCCCAGATCTGTTGTGCAATTTTTCATTGTGGATATCATGACTCCTTGGAAGTGTTTGGGAAAATCGCAAATGAACAGTGCAGTTGGCTTCTTATACATTCAGTTATCCAAAGTGCTGGTGGCAGAACTCTCCACAACCAGTCCTCTCATAAACCAGCTCTACTGGCATGAGCTGAATGTGGAATCACTTACGGGCAGAAATGTCCTTGCCTGACCTGGCATGCAGAGTGCCACTTGGACCTCCACCACAACTAACACTTCTGAGAAGACAGGCTCTCTTCCCTGCTATCCTGTGGGCATCATGAGTAGTGGCACAGTTAAACTATTCATTCATCCAGGCAATACCTGGATAAAAAGTAATTTACTAATAGTGCATATATTTCTAAAAATGCTTTTGCATTCCTCTGTGTCTCTGCTTAAGGACCCTTGTGGTTCTTAAGTATAGAAAAGCCAGCAGTGTTTTTCTGAAAAAGACAATCCGTTTGTTTTTGGGAAGATTTTCCCTTGCTCCAGTTGCTAAGCATTTCTAAAAATAGTCATTCCGATTTCACTAAAACTACTCACTGAATTATGAATGTCTCAGTTCAACCACATGTTTTACAAGACAGTGCCTAAAGACCAGGAGGATCCTAAGATGATTAATGTGGTGAAGGGTTTTCTTCCTTTTTTCCTACTGGAGCTCTAACACAAACTCTTGTACACAGAAAATTTGACTTGAAGAAAAGTACTGTTTTTGAGCATCCTTCTGCTTAATTGATGAGCTTGATTTGTTCAGGATAGGATGGGAGCAGACAGAAGATCTAGTTTTGAAAGAGTCAGACAATATCTGCTCAGAATTTTTTCCTGTCTTACATTTGTCCTATTTTGTTATGATATTGTTTGGTGTGATTTTGGGGTTTTTTTCATCATTCTCCAGAGACCAGCTGCAAAATAAAAAGGGCTGCAGCATGCCCAGCTACTGTGCAGCCAACAAAAGCTTCATGAAGCTTAGCATCTTCCAATATTTAGCCTTGCCAAAGACTGGCCCTTTAAAGGGAGCACTTTGCGTGTGTGCAGCATTCTTACTTTACACTGAATAAACTGTAGGAGAAAAGTAATAAGTCCTTCCCCTTTCCAATCCTCTCTCTTCCTGTCACCCATCCTATTCTGGCCTCTACAAGCAATTCTGAAATCATCTGCAGGATGCTTTCCTTCTTCTGTGGAATAGTTCCTCTTACTATTTCCCAGGCATTAGTGTTTCCTGCTCAGACTAATTGCTTTTATTTTACTTTTCAAAGTCTATTTTTTCAAAGAGATGTATGTGGGTCATACTTTTATTCTATTCTTAAGCTAGGAAACATAGTGAATAAGAAATTAATTCAAGCCTGGCATTCCTTCAGTTCTTTCACAGCTCTCAAACATACTGCTCACCTTCTGCTCACCATTTACTTTCTTCATATTTTACTATTGTTTGCATATCTTACTCCAAAAATATTTTAATGTAAATAAGCTGTGAGTCTTTACAGCTTTCTCTGGTACAGCTCAGAGCTGAACTCTCACATGCCTCTGTTGATACCTCTTTCCCTGACAGCATGCAAGTGGCAGTCTTGCAACCAAATGCAAGACACTGGGCTCGCTTTACAAGTACAGAAGTTAATGTGTCTTGTTCATAATGAGATTGCAATCAAGGTTTGCAATTCCCTAGCTCAGCATTTCTGGAGGTTCGCACTTTCAGAGGTGATTACATTTCCTACCAGAGAAGGACTTTCTAACACTATTTCTGCAGACCTTGATAGATCTAGCTCTTAAATAAGGCACATTACTGCTCTAATGTTACGGGTTTGGGGTAGACTGTGTATGTGCTTTGCAGACAGCTCACTGCATCTTAAAAACGCTATTATTTTCTGCTACAGAAAGCATCTAAAACTATACCAACTATACCTCTTCTTTTAAAGGTTTCAAGTTTAGTGTGGGGCTAAAATGCATATTGGAACAGGACTGAGATGAGAAGATTTCAATTCTATGTGAAATTTTTCAGGAGGGATGTGTCAATGTCTGTGCTCCAGGCATCAACGTGTGTAATGAAAGTTAAACTTGCAGAGGTCTTGATTATTACTTGCACATTTGCAGTGTACCAGTAGTGGAAATGGCATACACACACACACAAGAAAAACCCTACAAAAATTCAAAAACCAAACAAAATCACAAGTTTTCTCACAGTCTATGAAGGGCAGCATCATTGGACAACTCTTCAAAGTGAATGATATGTAACCTTCTGACACATATACATTAATCTGTGAATTTCTTCTCGATTTTGGACTTTTATTTATCTACTATATTATTATTAATAATAATAACTATAATAATATTATTATTATATTTATTTATCTACCTGTTATCACCGGACCTGTATTTGATTTTTACAGAAAAGAGAATTTTTCTCTTTTCAACCTATGCATGATACTTTGAAAACAGATATTTTTATAGTAACTCTTATCATGATAACTCTTACTTTTCAAATAGATCCAGAGTTCATGGAAACCTTTCTAAAACAGTAAATATCAAGAGTCATTATGCAGCCTTTTCAAAAAGTCTCACATTGCACCTAACAAAAGAGTGACTGATAAACACGTATCCTTAAAGGCTACTACAGAAAATTTTTCAGCTGAGTAGAAAGTCTGTATACACAAACCTTTTCTGAGGCTATCAAGGCCTTTCTTGAGAAAGGTCCAGATCATTCAGAGCTACATCATCTTTAACAGGTAAGTTTTTCCCGACACTGTGGAATTACCATTTGAATAGATTCCTGGGCTCAGGTGGTACATGCCAAGTCACACATCTTAAATTCTTCTGTCAAACACTGTGGTTCTCAGAATGCCAGTGTAGGTACTGCACTGCCTGGGAAAGAGGCAAAGCGTACAGCCACCTCTGCCTAGCAGCTCACTGTTATAAAGTACCTGTGAGGCTGCTCATAAGCAGCTTCATCTGGCCATTCTGGGCATCTGGCTCTCTCTAAAGCTCTTCAGGGGGAGCTGCTGTCTCAGGGCTGTCCATGCAGGAGCACTCCAACCTCTGCTGCTGGCCGTCCCTCCATGACCCTGATGGGAATTAGATCAGTACTCAGCACAGCCATGCAGGCAGGCACAGACCTGGGTGTCTTCCTCTGCTTCTGAGATGTGGACGTGACTCGCTTCATGCCCAGACACCAGAGGAAGCATCCTAATATCCCAACTAGTTGCTGCTTGGGTGGAAGAGGAAAGAGGGGAACATAGCTCTAGCCTCCTTTCACTGAAGTGTCTGTTTGACATATAAATTCAGTGTTTAAATGAGAACTACATTTGGCCAGCAGCAGTAAGTAGGCCAGCAGTAAATAAGAACCATGTCCTAGTCCTTGTTCTGCTGGGTCTTTGCTTATCACAGTACATACATTCCTTACATAAAATCTGTAAATAGTCAGTGAGACGGAAGTCCACACTGGGATTCTTTTCTACCAAGGGCTTTGCCAAGAGTGGCTTAAGTGATTGTTTTAGGAGAGGTCGTCCAATCAGATGGAGATGGCAAAGTGATTTGGGTGAAAACTCACATCAAGAGGGGCAAAGCATGCCAAAACCAGGGACTGAGGGGTACTGACATGCTCAGCTGAACATGCTGTGGTTTCTTAAATATATAGAACTAACATTCCTTTTTAGAAGGAACAGAGCAAAGAAAAAACCTGTGGATTTTCCCCAGGCAAAAGTTAAGAATTATTTTTTTATAATTTTTTTTAAAGTAATCAAGATTCATATTCAAGACTTCTCTACTGATCTGAGCACTGTCTCTTGACTGAAGTGGTGATAAAATAGATAAGGAAAAGTTTACATTGACCTTACTGGAATACAGTGACTCTGATGTGAGTTGTCACATTTCATGACACAATAAACAAAATATGACCACAGCTGAATACAGAATTCATTAATCACAAAGGGATTAAAACCTTTTTCGGTAAAAGACACATTTGCTGTATGTCAGACAAAGTCTTGCTGCTGCCATGTGATTCAATTCCAATCTAAACCCAACATGATTTTGTTAGCCCTGTTTGGACTTGGAACCATGGTAACCATCAATAACTGGTGTTTGGCCAGGTCCCAGCATGACCAGAGTTTAACTCTTCCCTCTCTCGGATGACATGGTTACAGGAAACACCAGGCCAAAATAAAGTCTCATACCAGTAAGTGTTCATTCATCATATTAATTTCTCTGAGCAATTTTCTTCTTGTGGCTATTTAGATCGTCCCATCTTTGACACATACTCCACATCATAGAGGGACAGGAATGATAATTTCAGTGGTGCATGAGACATACAGATATGAGCAAAGTGGCCATCTAGTTCTATGCCTGAAAAAATGAAGCAATTAATTGATAAAGGGTTCACAGATCAACTGATGCTATCTAATAATGCTGATGATGGAAGCAGTGTGGTCACTTTCTTTTATGAATGAAACTTGATCATACTTTTGGCTTGTTAAATCACAGTGTGGTTTCATGCTCTTTTGGCTGTAAGTTAATTGAATCTGACCTACATGGAAGTTTGTTACAGCTTGTCTCCACAGAATTATAGCCAATCTTTTTGTTTACCTAATTAAAACCTAATTAATGTTAAACTCCCTCAAACTACTCAGACAAATGTTGTTATTCCAGAATTTATTGCCATCAAACAAATTAGATTCCAGCTTTTTATAATTTTAAGTAGTTTTTAAAATTACATCACATATAAACAATAGGTAATGACCCTGAGAATAATTCTCACATTCTTATTGTAAATACTTGAATAATTCATCTAAAAATAAATTTTATCCCTGGAGTACTCGTACCTATTATCTGACACCAAAAATTTTCCCATAGGAAATGCAATATATTTCAACTTCTATTTTTCATAGGCTTTGTAAGACTTTTTAATGTATTCCCTTGAAAAAACATTTTTCTATTCAATATGTCTTAAAAGTTCCATTGGTCTCTTAAAAAAACCCTCAGCAGGCACCAAAGGACAAACTTAAACCACACCAAAATGTGTTGGAAATCGTAGTTAGTGTAACTGCGAAAATAAGGAACATGTATACTGGATGAAACCAAAACCAAGGAAAAGTGAGTTTCAATTTATAATATATTCCACATAATATGTGTTAGATTATATTATCTGCTTTGTGAAACCAGGAAGAGTATAAACCAACCCTTTTTCATTTCATCTGAACCATTCCAATCCATTTTTGGTGCAGTGCACACTTTACACTTTTAGATATTATTCACTTTATTCAGTAAATAATTCACCCTTCTCCAGTCAAGTAAACCTTAGACAAGCAAATGGGAAAGCAAGAAATTTCTAAGTAAATATGGTCTTTGGGGGGGGAAAAAAAAAAGAAAACATCCACACCCTAAAATTATTGAAATAAAGTATTTTAATAGTTCTCTAATTTTTTTTTCCCTGTTAGTCTTCCAAAAATTCTGGCTTTTGGTAAGTTGTTTCCTCATCAAAATACATTTAGTCAGCCTTGTTGTAAATAGGAAACACTGTAAAACTACATAAAATATGCGAGCTTAGTAATGCGGGGCAAATCTGAACGAAACATCCTTTCAGTAACCAAGGAAGCTGAGGCGTCCTTTCCAGTGGAGGTGATGGAGAAAACAGGACAGGCACAGAACCTCTCCGGATTTTCCCCTTTCCAAGCTCGCTCTCGGCCGGGGCGGGAGGCGCGCGGGATCCCCTCTGCGCGGGCTCCAGCGCCATCTAGCCCCCCGCCCGGGTACTGCACCGCCGCGGCCTGGGAACCGGGAATCCGCGCTGCGGCCCTTAGATTACCCAAATACAGTTGGTAGTGTTGCCAAGCTATATGCTCCAGGATTTTATAATGCCAGGAGCTCTGGGGTAAGCCAAGGTAGGATTTCCTAAGCAGGCGGTGCTTGCACCGCAGGGTGCCTGGCACTGCACTGCTGAACTCCTGCAATGATCTGTAATGCCAAACCCCTTACTGGTGATCAAAGCTTGGACCCTTCCAAGGACAAAACTCTTCAGTTGGTTATGAGGATTATTCTGAACAAAAACAACAACAACAAAACCCTAAGACAAAAACAACAACAAAACCAAAAGCAAACAAACAAAAGGCAACCAAAAAAAACCTCAAAAATTCCCCCAAATACCCCAAACCAAAAGCCTAAAAAAACCCCCGAAAAGTGACAAAAATGGAACATTCCACTAGAATCAGACCCAGTTTGATTAAATTTTCATTAGGAAAGGCTATTTTGGTTCCCAGGTGGATTTCCTTGATAAATGTCTTGCAAAAAAAGGTCTAGAATAGAGCTTGATGAAGTCACATCCCTCAAGGCAAGAACTATTATGTCTAAATTACGTCTGAGAAGCAATAGTTCAAATTACACTAGACACCCTTCATTCCAGTGCATCGCTTCAATTGGGGTTTTTGTTTGTTTGTTTGTTTTTGTTGGTTTGGGTTTTTAAAGAAATCTTTTATTTCTGAACAGAACCTTGTTTTATGTAACGTGATCCCATTATTTCTTGTCTATCTGCCCTGGACATAGAGAGGTAGCTCTCTCCAGGGATATCTTTATACCTAGCAAAGTTGCTATTTTGTCTCTTCTTCAATCTTCTTTTCTTTAGGCTACAAGTCCCAATTCCTTCAATCTTTGCTCATAGGTTTTCAGATCCCTGATCACTCCTGACGTGCTCTTGTCACCTGGGGCTTAGGGTAGTCATGGAGAGCATGAGCCTTTGTTTTGCCAAAAACAGATACAATGAAAGCAAAAGCTTTAAGTGACAGCATTGCAAAGCAGTACCTCTGACCTAGGTTTTATAGGTAGTCTCATTAGTGAATGACTTTGAAAGTACACAGTGATGTTGCCCTAGTTTAAGTTCAGCGTAGATGTCCAAATCTTTTAAGAGTTTTATTTTACATCCCTTTATGTTCTGATAGGAAGCCATGAAATATGCATAATATTTTGATGTCTCTAACTTGCCTCCTCTTTAGCAACGCTTGCAGGCTACCAAAAAAATTCTCAGTCTGGGTTTGTTTAAAAAACAAATACAATTAACTCAGGGTTTTTAATGCATCCTGTTTGTAAATAAAAGAAGCAAGAAACCCATTTCTTCTGAGAAGATCTATGGTCTCCATATCACATTAAATAATTAACAGCTCTTACCATGCCAGCAATTATTGGGAGACATTTCCTGGAGATGGCCTCTTGCCCTCAACAAACACATTGACTAATTTTGACAAATGTCATTGGTCTCCGAAAAATGCTTATTCCTGCTAGCACATTTAATGATCTGCAGAGCATGTCCCTTTCTAATACTTAGCAGTTATAAAAAAATACCTCCTACACCCTGCAATTAAAACAGTCTGAAAAATAATTAGTCACAGGAGAAGAATGTCAGACAGGAATAAGGGTTCCTAAGATCACAGCCATTTCAGTAATAATTGTTGAACAAATGAGAGAACTACTCAGAAAGCTGCTGAAAGACATAATTTCAATGCTAACATTATTTTTAGGGAGAATTTATAAGAAATATTCAAAATTAGTGGATTTCATAAAAATAAAATATGCTGTTTGGATATTTATCACAATAAAAAAACCAAGCCAACAAATATTGCTAAATTAGGCTTCCAGACCTTTTACAAAGTATCTCAGAATACTGTGAGAATCAGTTAGCTAATATGAATCTCATTAATATAGTTTAATTTCACAGGCTATTTCAGCAAAAACATTCCTGCATTCCTCCTAGGAGAAAATAGAGAGGAAGTATTTAGGAGAAAATAATTATCAATGGAACAATAACGTATTTCATTAGGAACAGAAATGATGTTGTTATCAGATCCTGTGACAGATTCTGGACACAAATTCAAGCCCTGAACCAAGCTCATGCCAAGGCAGTGTCTATTCAGTGCCTCTGCAAAGGGGTGCCTGCTCATCAGAGCTGCCCAGAGTGCAGGTCTCATCCCTTCTTTGCACATCACTGGCCACGGGCGCTACTCAAACCATGTTAACCTGTGGGTCTGCTGGATAGGGGCAGCTGTTTGGCTGCACTTTCATTCCGCAGTCAAGTTTTCTTTTTCCTGAGTATTCAGTTGGTAATGTCTAACACTGTCTGACACTATAGTCCACAGTTAGTTTCAATAAGCTTTTGGGAAATTCTGCATGAGGGTGCAGCAAAGTTGTCTCCAATAAGAAGGGTATAACATATTCCATTTACAATGGGAATAAACCTTATATCAAATCCATCTTTTATTACAGACAGCTTCCTTTAACATTGGAGTCTTTGTTTGATGTAACAGGTTTTTCTGTGTCTTTTCAGTGGCTGATGTTTAAAATGGCATTCAACTTGTCTACCACACTAGCTTTTGGCTTCTAATTCACAGATGATCATTGCTATTATAATCTTATTTTACTTTAACTAAGAGGGATTTCCCCATTTTCAGAAGTGTTTTATCTAATGGAAGGCAAGCAGCAGATGTTTCATACACATCCTCATTAGTCTCTCTGAAAGATTACTCTGGGGGTAGAAACATCCTCTGTTTTCAAAGTAATTGTAATATAGCAACTGTAATCTGGTGTGCACATTATTCCAGGTTTTATATAACTGCCTTAGATAAGGCTCAAGAAGAGAAACAGTGAGGTCTACAGGAACATTTTTGACCTTGGGTATGTCACTTTTACTTCCTTTTTACTTGCTGTTTCCATCTTACTTTATGGCACAAGTTCTTTGACACAGAGATTGTCTTTCACATGTGGTCATATAACAAGATACAGGTGCCTTTGTGCAGTCAGGGCTTCTGTGCTCAGTGTAATAAAAATAAACAACAGCAACAAGAAATGAAATACTATAGGCCTTTATTCTGCTGTGGTAATAATGTGAACAAAAAGGAGTCTAAGGGTGTCACCCAGGAGTAGCTGAGCATCAAGCTATGATTCATGAGTGGAGAGATTAAATTCAAGGTGTGAAGTCAGGGAAATTCCCACTGTAGTCACCACATACAGATAAGCAGGCTTTGACTTTATCCACTTCTGTTCATCATAGAAAACTGAAGTAGAAGAGGAATGGGGAAACAATATCTGATGGCAGTAGTAGCATGGAACAAATTACTATTCACAATTAGGAAATTTTCTGGCTTGTCTGAGCAGTTCATGCCAGTCTCAGATCCAGACTCCAAGTCACTTTTGAATAACTCTCAGTCTGAAGACTGTGGAAAGACAGAACAGTGAAGATTTGCTCTGTGAAATACATTGCTACACTTCATCACTTACAGCAAGTACAACCTTTCTCTTGTTTCCGTAATGGGCAACCTGTGTAAAAAAGGTTAAATTAGAACCATAAATTAGAAATGGTTCTTTCAAATTAACTGTTCAAAAATGTTCTACATATTGGGCTGGAAAACTTTCCTCTTCTGGGTATTGATACTAGGTCAAACACTTCAGTATTCATGAAAAGAGGACTTGAGAGGATCACAACTGACCAAATAAAATACATTTTCTCCCACTACTACTTCAGTTCCAATTATGAACTTTCCAGTATAATCACAGCCATACTGAGATGGTGGCTGTAAAGGCTGACCTGGTGCAACCATACCTGCACAATCACACTTAGTGCAGCAACACTCTGCATTTGCCATGTTTAGGCACTGCTTTTGCTGCCATTGTTACTGACAGATAGTACAAAAGCTGTCAGTTTCTCTGTGCAAAAAAATCTTCTTTCCAGGAGAACTGTTTTCTGTGACTCCTGAGGTTAGTTTAGAGTAGTTCTAATAAAGATCAAATTGATTCTGAGTTGTAATACATGTATAGAGTGGTTTTCCAGTAATATTTTCAGTATGTCAGGAAACCAGAATGTTCCTTCTGATTCATTCTAATTTGCTTTCTTCTAGAAAGCAAATCTATTTAGCCTGCAGAGTCAAAAACCATAAAAAATATAATCATTTGCAGAAATTACCTCTATAAACCTGCACGTAAACAAGAACCAAATGCCCCTATGTGTGGTAGATGAAGGGAGATAAGTAGCTACCATCAGCCTGGTCTGCAGGCTGCTGAAATGGGTAGAACATGTTCACCAGAGGGGCTGGGCAGACACACAACCCTATTACTGGCTGTGCAGGCTGTTAGTGCCTCTACATTTATCACTTACTAAATATACTTGCATAGAAAGGGAAAAGGATGGAAAAATATATTAAGATGTCCACATTTAATTACATCTTATTTCTAAACAGCACTTGATGACCTGTCAATGTTATTTTTAATAGGTATGCTTATGACCTATTATGAGTATGAGGATATTCCTTCTGCACATTTTTTTACTAACACTGCTTAATGGCCAGCCAAATATATTTTCTAGTGAGTTGTGTGGATGGGAGTGAAAAATGTATATTAAAACAGTCCAAAATTTTGTAATGAAAACAAAAAATTTTTCACTATGTAGTAGTATGAAAAAGTTAAAATTTGTCAAGAGATAATGTTAATTTCTGTGTACATTTTAATGAAAATCTTCCAGTCAAATTACTGTCTGGGTCTAGGACTCAGGATTTTTATTCTGCCCACTACACATTTAGAAATATCAGATCTCTGATGTCTGACACCCTGAGATGGAATTTCATTTAGTCATTTTCTGTCCTTCTCCACCAGAGAGCCACACCATTTCCTCTCTCATTCTGGGCCAGACACAACCAGCTGGCCATATCTTGGTGACAGACTTTTCTTCCCTTGGGAAGACTTTCACGTGCCAGAAGAGAACTGATCGCCATTACGCCTGGGGTTTTTACCCTGTAACAGGGAAACTTCAAGCAACTTGAGTGGAAAGGTTAGTCGTAGGGCATTGTGTTATATCCAAGAAATTTTATTTTTGGTCAAAATATCTAAAGATAATATTGTTTCTGGTCTGACCTTGTTCTTAGCCTGTGAGTCTTTAGTACAGAAATCTGGGATGAATTATTCTCTTGTGCCTGTACTTTTAATTTTTTTTGTTAACAGCTGAAGTTTACTAGAAGGCTTTGACTTAAGGAGTAAAAGAGCATAATCTTAAGTCTACATACTAGAAATTTAGTTTTGATGCTACCCAATACATTGGAACAGTCTGTTAGTCCTTTCTCAGCCAGGCAAAATCTATTCACTTGTGCATTTTCAGCAGTAACATGTTTTGAAGGAAAGCTGTCATGTTTGGTGCCTTATATCATAACAAACCTTAACTCTTTTATATATGTTCCACACTGGACACTTACAGGTATTAGTTTCACTGGTAGTTCACCTAAACTTTTTCAGCAACATCTACAAATTATATAAAAAAACTCCTACATGAATAAAGCTGAAGCGTTCAAAGCAGTCAAGGCTGGTGAAAAATATTTCTTAGAGAACTATATTAAAATAAAATAAATTAAAAAAAAGCCTTCCAAACCATAACAAAAAGCCCACATCAGTCATTCATCCAGTTTTAGTTTTCAACACAATTAAGAAATAACTGTGAGAAGAACAGTCTAGCAATTAACATGCAGGTAAGATGTGGAGCTTTCTGCATTGTCTGATTATATCCACAGTCATTACAATGAGAAGTAACCCTCTAAATTAAAATAGTCTAGGTCAGTGTGGACAGCCTTATATCTTCTGTATTTAGATAACAATTTATAATAAAATAACTGGTGTAAGGATGAATTCTGAGTGTGTTAAAGCTTCTTGACTGACAAGACAGATAGCCAAAAATATCTAATAACAGGAGATATTCAGGCTTATCTTTGGACTTTGCAAAGTATAAAATACAGACAACAGTTACAGACAGAAACCCTTTATCCCCCACCAAATAATTGTTCTTTGCTTTCTTACAATATTGTCCAGGACTTTGACCACAAACACTTAAATTTTGTAGGAAATCAAACCCTGCCTTCCTAAAAAATTTAGAGTGGAGAATTCTAAACTACTACTTCATAATTTTCATGATTTCACATTTCAGAGTAGGATTAAAGGTGACAAAATTCATGCAGAATTTAAGAAAAACTGGGAAATTAATTGTAATCCAAATGAGAAGGTTGGTATCTCCCACTGCTGCATCTCAAAGCAGCGCATCAGCTCCAAGGCACTATAATGTAATGATCAACAAACTGAAGCTCTTCAGCATGCTCATTCCCTAGGAAAAGAAGGAAGCCTGTTTTCTCTCCTAGCACATCAAGTATTTAATCAGCCACTGCAACACGAGGTACTGTGGATTATATTGTCCTTCACAGTCTGCTGTTCTGCAGAGGGGCCACGGCTCTGTGTCACAGCAGGGACTTACAGCAAGCCTCTGTATCCCATCCCATCCACTCACCTCCCTTTTCATTCTTTGGACTGAAATCACAGACTCATTTTAGGTAATACCAAAGCTCGTGATGAATGCAGTTGAGCCAATATCTTATTCTTTGTTTTAATGCTCTGAAAAAAAGAAATCAAATGAACATTTTGATTTTTCTGAGGGAGAATACATCATTAATATCATGGTGGTAAAGTACACAATAAGCATATTTAGCAGTTCTCCACTCATAGCAGCATTTCAGATGTCCAATATTTCAACTTCTTTGGATAAACAAACGTGTAAAATAGAATACTTCTATAATGAAATGTCATTTATCATTCAGTATTACAGATGATAGAGAAAACGCCAAGTACAGAAATTTGTGTACTGAAACCAACATTCATCTTCAAAAAATCAATGTGCTAAGTAATAATAGCTAACCTGAAAGAAAATATATTTGCAGAAGCTCAGCTACGCATGAAGAAAATGGATGCGACTAAAGAACAAATGCTCAACAAGAAATAAATAAGCAATTTTTTATCTGCTTAAGATTTATCTACAGAAAATTTTAGCACTTTTTTTCCAAATCATATAAGTTATGCAAAATTCACACAAGATGCGTTTTACATCCCAGAGGATCTTCATTTTAGAAGACCAGAAGTTCACTTTTCTGTTAAAAGACTATAAGGATCTCATGAGGACATAAACAAAGAGAGTCCCTCAAATTAGGTAGTACACCGAAATAAAAAAAGAATGATTAAAGCAGTCTCATAGTCCATCTGCTGGGGTAGGCTAAGTTAAATAAGACCTTGTCCAGCAGTATTTTATTATTCAGTATTCAGACTTTAACAGGCAGTAAAAAAAAAGGAAGCAAACCCTTCACACTTTTAACTGTTACAAACTATTCATATTTGTATCTAAAGTGAAACAGAATATGGTAGAATATTTTAATTAATATGAGTTAGGGTATTTACTCCAACAACCTTAGAAGAATTCTATTGCTCAAGGCAGTTCTCTGAACTAATGCTTGTGTGCAAAGGCAGACTGAATGCCTTGTAGTATTCACACAGTTACCAAAATCCCAGGAAACTGAAAAAAAAACCAACTCTTCACTCATGAAGTCCAGAAGTAGATTACCCACTATTGTAGGTGAAGTTGGGTTCAAGGAAACTCCTATAATTAAAGTGATTACAATACCGAAGCATTGAGCCAGAAGAATTATCCAAGACCTCCCGATATTGTTTTGCAGAATACATAAATTAATTCCTATTATAAGGACCTGACACTTAGCAGTGTTTTTTCCATGGGGAAGACTGTATCATACACCAGAGATGTCATACATGGAGACACCTCAACTCACTGCACAGGAACACTATAATGAACTTGAATTCATACAGATCTATATGTACCAGACTTGAAACAATATGCTTAATTTGGCCATCCCAGTGGGGAAGTAAAATACACACCAGAGTGTGTATTTTATCTGTATGCTTAATTCCTAGCCTGACTTCATGGTTTGACTGTTAAAATGCTGGGGAAACATAGTTGTTACCAAAACATGGACCAGTGCAAAGTCCTCAACACAATGAACATAATGATTTTGTCAGTATGTCAGACATTCATAGTGATGAAGATACAACCAAAAAACCAAAATTGTGTTTGAGCCAAAACCAATTTGATGCATTATACCACAGTGGTATTTTGCAGTATCTGGCATCTGTTTAGAGCTCAGTGCAGCATGTATAAATGTCTGGTGGACTACTGAGATTCTGTCTTGTAAAACATCTTACCTCAGAAAACACACAGCAGCCTCATTATGGAGGAGCTTTGAAATGAATTATAGCTGAATCTAATAGGAGATATAAACCATTATTATAATGTCTTTCCAGTTTGTTTACTGAATAACTTAATATCTTTGCTTCTGGATTAGGAGCATGAGCTATGGATCTCAAGGGTTGTTGCTATTACTTAAATGGTTTATAAAATGGGATAATTTTTTTGCCATCTAAATTATTTACATCTAACAAGCTCAGGAAGAAATCCTTTCCCACAAAGAACATAACTTCAAATTCACTGAAATGTGTAGACAATGCTTTCCTGATAAAAAGTTTGCATCCCACAGTCATATGAATAAAAACTCTGCTCTGAAATTGTTTTAATTACAAATCCAGTCAAGAATGCCTCTCATTCTTTTCTAATGTAGTTCAGATTACAGAAAGTTAGAACATAAAAAAATATTTTCTTTAGCTCTCAAGACATTTTCAAAAGCAAGATGTTCCTTTTTACTTCATTCCAATCATTGTGTTGTTCCTTCCATACAACAATGCATAACTCTCTTAAATAAAGGGGTTTTCTCTGTTGATATCCAAGATGCAAGCTGCTTTCTAGTTTCATTTTATGACAAATTATCTTTTCATCCCCAGCATGGGTTTCAGTGTCTGTCCACATATGTGACCATAACTTCTCTGTGCAAAGTCAGAAACAAATTTGGACACACAGCACTGATACCTAAATGAGGGCCACTGAGAATTATCTCATCTTAAGAGAAATCAACAATCAACAAGCTTCAGAAATGCAGCCTAAGAACCATGTCAGTGATGATTCTCTGTATGAAAATAACACTCTTTGTAACACTTGCTGTAAGCAACCTTGAAACTGGAGGCAGTCTTGAAAGAATAAATCCACAGTGCTGTATATAGAAGTACTTCATTCTAGGAAATGGACTTTAATTAGAACATCACTGGTGTCAAATTTCTAATAAAATGTTTAAAGACAAATGGAAATAGCAGAACCTTGGGAGCTCTGCTAATGTAGAAACAGCTGTTAATTGCTGGGGATTTACATTTTTACATTAGCACAAAGTCTGAGGCACAGAACTGATAAAGAGACACAAAGGCTTTGTATTCATCTAAGCTCTTTTCAGATTGCCAATAAACAGCATGTTCAGCCAGTGTGCAGCACCCACAAGCTCACAGATCCCTCAGCACTACCTCCTTTGCTGATGCAGCCTGTGGGGATTAACTCCCACCTATGCTCCCAGTCATGTTCTATTAGTACCTGCACAGATTACCACAGACTGGCTGCATTTAGAATAAACCCAGTTTTACTCAGTCTTTCCTAAGGAGGCTGAAAGACAGAGAAGGATTGCCATTTTGATAGCTTCATTGCCTGCTTCCTTGCATCTCTCCCCCATCACTGGAGCATGACATAACTATTCTCTGAAGCATAATATTCTGCTGAGCCCCACATGCATTTTCAATAAGAAATTTGACAACAGATGTCTTCAGTGAATGACCCAAATTTCTCTCTGGGGCCTCAAAGGACCAGACCATTAAAAAGGTGGTAAATTTAAAGCTACAGATAGTAAGGCATGGAAAAACTTGGAAAAAACGATCCAAATTACTTTTGTCTCTCCTGAAGCTGTCAGGTGCAGTTGGCCAAAGAAAGTGATATGGAAAACTCAGCTAATAATCTGGACAAAAATGCAAAAATCAAACCCCCAAAGAATTCCCCCTTCAAAAAAAAAAAAAAAACAAACAAGCCAAAAATCCCCCAGAAATACCAAACATATGTTATTCTTGACTACTCAAAATCAAAATGTGATCTTAAGAAGGATGCATTTTCATAAATTATGTAGTTTAAAGGTTGTATAATTTAAAACATCTCTACGTACTTTCAAAGTTGTTAAACAAAATCACAGACGTAGTCATTTGGGAGCTGTGGAGTGGAAAGACTCTGATGACAGAAAGAGGCAGACACAACATGCACAAATGAAATCTATTCTGCACAGTCTTGCACCTCAATAGCTGGGAATGGCTGTGAAAAAACCCAGAGGGAAGCAGTGATATATATGTGGACATGTATCTGTGAAAATACATTCCAGCAGATAATCATCGAATCATAGAATACCCTAGTTGGAAGGAACCCACAAGAATCATCAAAGTCCAACTCCTGGCCCTGCACAGGACCATCCCCAAGAATCACACCATGTCCCTGAGAGCATTGTCCAAATGCTTCTTGAACTCTCCCAGGCTTGGTGGTTTGACCAGTTCCCTGGGGATACAGTTCCAGTGCTCCGCCACACTGGTGAAAAACCTTTTCATAATATCCAACCTAAACCTCCCCTGAAAAGCTTTAATGCCATTCCTTGGAGTCCTGTCAGTGGTCACAAGAGACAAAAGATTGGCATCAGCTTTTCCACTTCGCCTCATGAGGAAGCTATAGATTGTGATGAGGTCTTCCCTCAATCTCGTCTTCTTCAGGCTGAACAAGCCAGGAGATCTCATCTGCCCCTTATATGGCTTCACCATTTTTGTGGTCCTTCTTCGTATCGTCTCTAAGAGCTTTATGTTCTTACTTTGTGGCACCCAAGACTGCGCTCAGTAGGTTCATAGGTGCATAAATGTCTCTCATTTCTGGGTAGGATACCAGGGCACTGGGGCAACAGTGTCAAGGGAAATGAGCCCCATGCTAATGGACAAACTGACACTGCTCAGAGACATAAGGTGGTGAGCTCAGAGAGGAGGACGTGCAGACTATACCTGAGCAGCTCTGTCCTGTCATATAACACTCTGCAAACACAGCTTCACACCAGAGGCAGGCTCTCTTCACTAGCATTTATACCAGCCACTTCTCTTGCCCATTTCATCCTGCTCCAGCAATCCTCAGGCTCCAGCTGTCACTTTTGCAGGGGAAATGCAGTGCATGTCTGTAAGAAATAGAAACACAGAGTCTAAGAAACAGACTATTAGTGGTGTAATTGGTCTTAGGTTAGCTCTGTTTAGGAGGAGATCCTTAGAGATACTGAGGACTTGAATGGACAAGGTTCTGAGCAACTGAAGTCAGTCTGCCCCTGCTTGGGGTTGGGTTGAAGCAGGTGGTTGAAGTCTTGGACTGTGTCTCAGTGGTACCACAAGGAGGTTCATCCTGCATATCACCCACCACCCTACACCTCCTTATTCATTAAGGACAGTAATAACACCAGGGGTCTAAGCACTAGATTTGTACCTGCTGAAAAAACCAAGCAACAGAACACACAAAACCCCCCAAAAATTCCTGTTTTTCATCCAATCATTGATAGCAATTGTTTTACACAATAGTGATGGTTTGGATGTTTACATTTACAGAGAGGAAAACTGAAGTGCTGCTAGAGGAGGAGCAAGAAACCCACATTTTTCTTTTGCCAGAACTGCATGAGGAGAATAGTTTTATATAAGGAAGATACAGTGGGGCTGGAGGTTTTCTTATTTGATGAGGTGATTTTTCACTTTTGTTGGCTAGGGAAAATCTGCTGTTCTGAATAGCAAAGCATTCACTTCTGTGTTCAAACATCTGAGTTGTAAAGCATTTTCAGTTCATCCAGGAAAGGACTATATATAATATATAATCATATAGCAAAGGACTATAGTACCAAGCTGAATGTGCTTGAGAGTGTCCAGACACCCCACTCTGTTCTAAATAACAATCAAACATTTTTAACAAGATCTGCTAATTCAGAATGAAATAATTAAAATTTGCACATTAAAGTGCAAGAAACACTTCTGAGATGAAGTTCATTTTATTCAGCTATTTTAAATACTAAAGTTTATTACAACATAGAGTTTGTGCTCCTTTCATTGAATTTCTGGCACTAAAAGCTTGGTAATTTGAGTATCTAAATGATCTGGAAGGGGATAAGTGGAGTTACATATATTTTTAAATGAAAGCAATCAGTTATGTCACACATCTATGGGATGGCTTGTGGCAGTATCTCAGGCCTAACATAGAGACTCATTTAGGGATTCTGTCCCAGAAGAGGCCAGGACTAAATTGGGGTTCATTAAGTTGTACTTCCATCTCTGGCAGTGCTTGTTGCAGGGGCACAGGGAATGGGGACAGCTTTAGCCGTGATGCACAGTTCCTGAGTTATTCCTGCCTGATATCTGTGCCCACAGGAATCCTTTCCCACCGTCTGTTCCATGTAAGTGGTTGGCTGCCTTTGCCCCAGGAACATAACCCTTGATGTAGATGGCCTAGTCAGGGAACTGCAAAATCTTTGCAGTTAGTCACAAGATTCAGCAAGGGCAGAGGAGATGTTTTAATCCTTAAAATCATTAAAACTAAATTGGAATCACTTTCAAACCACATGTAAATACAGACCATATTCTTGTTATCATGCATTATCTGCAAAGTCAATACCTGAGCAAAACTATAAGGACATATTTTCGTGCATCCTTTTATTAAGTAAATGAGAAAGAGCTTTCTTTCTCTGAAGATTCTTCACTGAATTTACTATTAGGTATTACATAAATACTGAGATTAACCCCTCTGTACTTTGTTTATCCAGTATTAAAACCTATTGCATTGACAGATATTGTGATCGTGCTGTAATAAACTGGAAAGATAAAAGCCAATTCAACTATGTTTGCTATGCAAGAGCAGTCAACAGTTAAGTTAATAACATTTTTTTACAATTAACCTTTCTAGATGTGAACTAAAAGTAGCTCGAGCAGGATGGCTTTTCTTTTCTATGCAGGTTACTGTTTGATAAGAAAACACTTCCAGATGTAATGGTTACTGAAAAAGAAGTAATCTAAGCACTAAAATCCGGGGTTCTAAAAGAGCTCAATCTTTTAAGAGAGATTTTCTGCATTAAGGACTGCAGGATTTGGTTCTGTGCTTTTGAATGAACACACTAATAAATAGTGTTGAAGACGCAAAGTCAAGAAAATAGTAAATAAAGGTCTTTGAAGGATTAACTGTAGAAAAATTTGACTAATCACTGCTTATGAAGGGGTGACCTTCAACATAAATAGAGCTATTTTGTCAAACCAAAGTTGATTTGATGGAAACAGAACTAACAGGGAATAAGATCACAAATTGTCTGCAGTCAAAATGCTTTGTGCAAGGTTATAAAAACATTCAGTACATCTATCAGTGGTAGGGCACTCACATATTTTAGGTCTATGATTGTGAAGAGTGTGATAGAATAGACTCATAAAGGCTGAGGCCAAAAGGACCCTTAGACCATTTATCTGACCAACATCATAAGACTTCACATCTTCCCTATGCACCAGCACACTGAGCCCAACAGATCCTCTAGGCTAGACCATGGTTTTGATATAAACTCTAGGAAATGCATATTCTTGCATGTTCTGTGGCATAAGGTTATAGATGCAGAAAATGATCAAGCCATCTGCATTCCCACGTGTGTTGTGGGCCACTGCAAGGCAGTGGTTTGGCTCTTCCCTGTACTGAGCAGGCAGGATGTGAAGGCTATCTACCCTCCCCTCTACCCAAGAACTCAGCTGGCTTTACTGCTAAACAGGAACTCGGGATACATGGTGGTTAGTCCTAAAGGGTGGAGAGAGCCCCTTGCAGCCTCAGCCATGGACCTTATCCATGAGAAAGAGGACTTCTTGGCCTGCCGTCATCACTTCTCTTCAGATTTTTCCTCAGTCTTTCTCTGTTCTGTAACAGGAATGAAACCTTCATTCCCCTGCCTTGGGGGAGGGGATAAGTGAAATTCTATTGACCTGTATGAGGAGAAGCTTTGGGAGGGCTCCAGGGTCTGGCTGGCCTGTGCATTAAGAACTGCCTTGTGCATTGAGAAAAGAAGGGATGGTGCAATCCAAATACAAAGAGAAGTCCATGGGCAATCAAAAATTACTACAGGGACTGGGACAATTTTTAGAGGGATCAGGAGCACAAGTAGTGATTTCCTTGATTATTTTGATAACAACACATTATATTGACAGGAATAGACAGATTTCATCAGGTCAGTGCATGGCTCTGAAATTGGTGCCAGCAGAAAAAATTGATTTGTCAGCCATGGGAGGATCTACTCAATACCTGACAGCTGACAGGGTCTACTGGCACCTGACAGAATGCACTCAGATGGGAAAAAGAGCTCTAGCACAGGAGATAGAAGGAGTTGTTTACAGACCTTTAAACTGGCTTGGGGGAAGGACAAACCCAGGCTCACCAGTGATGAGTGATGGGATGGTGTGACAAAACTGGAGGAAATGAACCCTAAGTGTATCCCTCAGTCTTCTTCAGAGGTGTTGACTACAATGTACCCCGCCTGAAATATTTCTACATTAATGCACCCAGCATGAGGAACAAATGCAGCAAGCTCAAAGCTTTGTCCCAGTCCCAGAGATGTACATCACTGGCTTAAGTGAAACCTGGTGGGATGAGTCCTGTGACTGGAGTACCCTGTTGGATGGTTACAGGCTCTTCAGGAGGGACAGGGAAGGCACAAGAGGCAGAGGGGTGGNACAGGCAAGGCACAAGAGGCAGAGGGGTGGCACTGTGTGTGATAGAAGGGTTAGAACATATGGAGCCCACAGCTGGCAATGGCACAGTGAGACCCTTTGGGTAAGGATCAAGGGACAAACAAATAATGCAAATGTCATCATGGGAGCCTACTAGAGACCTCCCAGCCAGGATAATGATGCCAACGAATTATTCTTTGAGGAACTAAGGGATGCTTCCAAGCCAAATGCCCTTGTCCTTCTGGGAGAATTCAGCTTCACAGAAATAACTGGAAACATCACAGAGGTGTTGCAATCCAGGCCAGAAGATTCCTAAAAAACCTGGATGACAACTTTATGGAACAGGTCCTAAGGGACACAACTCAGAAAGACGCCCTCCTTGATCTACTGCTTGTCAAGAGAGAGGACCTTGTGAGTGGAGGTTGGCGGCCGTCTTGGCCACAATGACCACGAAGTGATCGAATTTAAAATCTGTTGACAGGACAAAAAGTGCCAGCAAAACCTCAGCTCTGGACATGAGGAGAACTGATTTCAGGCTGCTCAGGGAATTAGTAAAAAGGACCATTGGGAAAAATGTTTTTGCAGGTGCTGGGGTGCTTCAACCATATGAAGTTTAACAGGGAAAGGTGCTGCATTCTGCACCTGGGATGGGCAACCCTGGATATACAGACAGATTGGGGAATAAGATGCTGAAAAGCAGTGCCATGGTAAGGGACCTGGGGGGTCCTGGTCAGCAAAAATCTGAATATGAGTCAGCAGTGCCCTGGTAGGCCAGGAGCTGGACTTACTGATCCTTGTGGGTCCCTTCCAACTCAGCATGTTCTGTGATTCTGCAAATACCAGAGCCTCTTCTGAACAGAGATCAGTACCTTACAGCTAATCACTGGGCACTACAGCTGCCTTTCCTTATAAAGACTGTTGGAGATGCTTGGAGTCTGCAGTCTTCATTTCAGCCATCAGACAACCTGCTTGCACAGTGGCTTTATTCTAGTTGCCTTTTTTTTCCTAGGGTGATTCCTTTTGATTTATTGGGGTTTTTTGGCAAATGCCTGAATGGTCTAGTACACTACTTAAAGGGAAGGTGCTTGTTATTAGCAATTTAACTGTAAAGCTGATGAAGCATAAAGAACACAAAACCAGTAGAGGAAAAAAAAAAAGAGACAGCTGAAAAGGAAATACAGTATATAGGCCACACCCCCTGTATATTTTGAGTTGCAAATGAATTACTCTATCAGTAGTTAAGACCAATTTTCTTCCTTTCCCTACTTCAAAAGGAAGAAGAGTGAGAGATATTTATATAAGCCTAAGTTCACTTAAACTTAGACTTTACTGAGGTTTGGATCAAACCTGAAGATTTAGTGAGATAGGAGTGTGAAAGTGATGAGCAGGAGGAATCTGATTGCAATGGCCAGACTAGAGGATACAGTTCCCTATGGTGAGCAAAACAGCAGAGAAAAAGAAAATGTTTCTTAGTTGTGGCTTGAGTAAAGACCACCTCAAATGAAAATATATTAAGGCTTACACATGAATTACCACAAAAAGGAGGAAAACAATAGGAAATCCTATTTGGAATGAATAATAAATGTCTTATGGGACACCACAGCATGAGCATACCAAAGCGTGTTCATCCAAGTGTTCAAGAAGTCTGATGACAAAGTGGATTATTAAACATTAAGACTCAAAATAGAAATGAGACCCTGTTAGATCTGCTGGAAAGTAAAGAGGAACTACTCATGCCCAGAGCTCAACTGGGATGGTGGAGTTTCTATAATTTTTGTATCTTTGAATGTAATGGGAGGCATGATCCTGGAATGGGAAGAAGAAAACTAACACAGTGACAACCCAAAACCTACAACTTTTTGACTCATTATATCATGCAAAGTACCAGTTATTTTTGCTCCAAAAATTACAGTAAGTAATACAAGTGACAGGATATGGGAAAAGACAAAGAAAGTTTAATAGTTTTGACTGGAGATAAGAAAGAAATGGAGCAAGTGATTATGGAGATAACAGTTCTTTTGGATAAATAAAGGCCTTTTAGGTCAAAATCTGAAATACGCTCTTTGTATACAGAATTTTTACCAACTCAAATCTGTCAGTATGGTGAGTATTGCTGAAATAATGGCTACCTTTAAATGAGTACTCTACCAAATTTCTATATTCATTCAGAAGTTCTTTTTCTGACATATTCTCCCATTTATTGCTGTTATATATTGTTCCCTATGAACCATCCAGAGATACAACTTTCCTTAATGTTTTTTTTTCTTTCCAGGCAGCTCCATGGTTGTAACGCAGAATTGGCTTATTCAATCCAAATTTTACCTGTTGATCTGAAACAGATAAAAATGCAATTCATTCAGCTGCTTGTGCTCCCTGAGAGACTTACTTTACATATCAAGAAAGTGCATGTCATAGACAAATTGTGGAGTAAGTGGACATCTTGTAAATGGGAGCTTGTAAGGCTTTTCATTTAATTTTTCTTTGACATTTCAAAGGAAATGGGGCAGATCTCCTCAAATTAATGGAAGGGCAGAGAAACCTTTAAAAAGAACATTGTTAGGCCTGTGAACAATAAGTGTTACTTTTCATACCCAGTGAGCAGGAAATTTTTATGTCTCAAAAAGCGAAAAAAAAAGCAGTAATTAGATTCTTTAATGGTGAAATACAGGTATATGAATAGTTTGAGAGAATTGTATGTCCACAAGGTCTGTTCAACATTCCTACCAATTTAGACCTGAGATTGTTTTCATTATGCACATCTAACACTGCCTTTCCAGACTCTCCTGAGTTGTAAATAAAGTGACAGACTTTTATGTCAGTAATTGGGTGGTATTGAGTTATTGAGAAGTGGGCTCAAGGGGCATGATAATGTTAATGAAAGCTCTTGCACAATACACTTACTTGAAAGGAGTACACGGGTATAACTTGTCTGGGATGGCCTATTTCGGTAGTCAGTAGGAAGATTAATATGATGGTGTCAAACAGAGATAATTGATACCAATTTTATGTATTTAAGTTTCTATCAAGGAAGTGCACTGAAATCCATCATTCCATTTACAGTGACAAGTTGGTGTAATAGCAGCAGAATTTTTAGGCTTAATTCTTTCATAACTTGTGATAAGCTGTTATTCTGAATTATCAAGATTATGAACTGGCAGATTTAAGGATCACACTTGGGGCCTAGTAATGCATTCCATATGAAAAGGTATTAAAAGAGATGGGAAAATATTTTCTAAGAACTGAGCTGCCAGGAGACACTAAAACTGTATAAAAAGCTTCTCAGGTGTAAGACCACCACATAACTCTCTTCTTTCTGATAGGTCTCATGGTTCAGATGGTTATCCAGCACCACTTTGTATTTTTTTTGCACCTTCTGCAGCAGTATCAAAACTTTCATCGGTACCCCCCATATACCCAGTAAATCCTCACTGTGCCCAGTGTGTCACCAAGAACTTGGGGCCTTTGGCCAAACAAGCACTGTGTGGTGAATTGCTGCGTAAACAATCAGAGTAACAGCTTGGAGTTATCAGTTGGATGAGTGGCACATTCTTCACGTGCACAGATAATCCGTCTCTTCCAAAGAACATCATCTTCTTGGGAAAGCTGGAGGTCCATTGAAGGACTCTAAAAAGGCTTGTGTGCAGACAACCTGCACCCTGCAAAGGGAAAACCTACCAGAAAGGGCACTACCTTGATCACAGACAGAGGCACGTGGGATCACCAATGCTTGCTTATAGTCTGTCCTGGTGCCACATACCTATAACCTCCTGTCCTGAGGGTTACTGATGTAGAACTGCTACTGCTTGCCAAGGACTGTCCTGAGCCTGTCTCACCAACAGAAATGTAATACATTCTTCAGTACTTGATTTATTAGGTGTGCAATAAAGTTCCAAACAATTTCTTCTTCATTCAGAGGTGTGTCAATAGAACATTTAATTTCCATTCAGATTGAGTGAAAGCACTGCATTATCATTTTAGTTACAGCTTTCTTACAGTTCATTTAGCCACAACCAGCTTTGTACACACATGAAAATTTAAAAAATAAACAAACTTTTAATAGAAACATGAAAGACCCTGCCCTCTTGCAGATGGATGTTTAAATAAATACTTTGGCAGTTGTTTAGTTTTTCAGCATTTTTGTTTTCTTTTCCATTCTGCTGCACAAAAAAAGGTATATAAATAAATCACCAATCTCCATATGGTTTCAATATTTAATTGACTGGAAATTTATTAAAAGATTTTACAAAAACATTTTCTAAATTAAAGCATATATATGTCACTTGCAAATTTAATGTTTTGTTTGCTTATAAATGAAATAGTATGCTACATGGCAATTTCAACTTTGCAATGATTTGTGTCTGTTTTGTCTTAATTTTTCAAAGTTGACAATGCATTTACAGGGTCTATGTGACAGCAGTGAATTTTTATTTACTCTGTGATGTTCTGACATACAAAGGCATGTTTTTTAATCCAAACAGATGAGGAATAACCCCATATATTTCCATATTCTTTTTATTTAAAGAACATAGAACTTACACGTGTGTTTGGTTGGGATAGAAGACTCTTATTTTCTTGTTGATGATGATGTTTCATCACTGATAGTTTAAAGAAGAGATATTTAACATTCATTATCTTTATCAGTTACTGAAGGTGGACATGAGGCTTTTGATAACAATTACTCATCCAAAACACCCACATGGAGGAACACTTCAAGTAAGAGCCTTATCATAACACAACAGATAGTCCTCAAGATGCTTTGCAGATACCCAGTCCAACATGGTAAGTTCTCCTCCATCTTCTGTTCTCTGTGATTTCCACAACTAATTACAAACTGGGAGACCAAAAACACAGAGTCATTCCCTTCCAGCAAGCCTGCACCACCCCATAAGTTCCGATCCATTAAGAACACTATGCAATTTGTCATTTGACCTGATTTTCATAGGGAAGTCTGAAATGCTGTTATGCTTCATGCAACAGTTTCCTATTTATCACAGAAAAGAGTGTGTGTTGGTAACAACCTGGGAAAAAAAAATTTCCAGATAAAATGTTTGCTTAGAAAATTAAAATATTTCAATTCCGATCAGCTGCTGCTGTTTATCACTGGAGTCCTATTTTGACTGTGTTTCATCTCTGTTCCCTGAGGGCCTATCTCCTTGTCTGAATTTTTCTTAACTCAAAAATATTTTCATGAAGAAAAAGTCTGATTTTCTAACCAGTAAATAGATTTATATTTGCCTGCTTTGTACAGAGAATATATGCATATTGTTTATTTCATACTAATACTATAGATTAATATTAATAATATAATTAATGTTCAAATTTTGATGATGGATTTCATAAGGTAACAGATAAAACATGTATGTTTATTTTTATATATTTTATATATAACAACTGTAATATGTAACGTGCAATAATGCATTATTTTTATATTACTGTAATTAATATACATATTATGTATTCATGCAGCTGAACCTGCAATTTGGCCTTCTTCTAGGAGAACTGGAGACCATTAGTCTTTTATAAACTGGGATATAATTTTCAGAAAGTTCATGGAAGTGAAGAGAGGCTTCTTTTTACCATTTTCCTTCTGTTGATGTTTATTAGCTATCTAAAAAAGCAAACATGCAAAAAAAATTCATCAACCAATTTAAATATTTGATATTATAAGTCATAAAAATTACAGCCATTTAAAAAACACTTATGTGTTAAAAATCCCCAAAGACAAATAAACTGCTTGTTGATGTTTGCGTAGTTTCAGAGTTATTGTCAATGCATGAACACAGTTTTCTTGTATAAAAAACAGACCATAACCAGACTGCCACAGTCCTCCAAGGATGACAGCTTTTGTTGGACTGATTTTGTATGAAAGCTCACAAGACCCTCACAGAGGAGCAGGCCATTGTTAACTTCATTTTGCAGTGCTCCTTTCTTCTTTCCCCAGAAGCAGACCTGGAAGAAGGGACTGGTTCTTCCAGTGCCATTCTCACCAGAAGCCACTCTGGAAAACTCCCCCAAAACCCACGCTCCAGCTTGCAGCTGTGGTGGCTAGGTGTTGTGAGGTAAGAGTACATTTAGTTCACCTGGTGGCCAAGGTCCCTGGGCTCTTTTTGAGCACGTTTAGAAGATTCTTTTGGCAAACATACAGAAAACCTATGCATAAACTTCCTTTGAGGCATCGCTAAGAAGGTACGTTTCTCCCTGTGCAATTCAAAACTTCTGTCAGAAGTTTTCTTGGGCCATTCTTTGAACTTCTCAGAGGATATTCTTTTAAAGATGCATTTGACATGGCAATCTCAAAGGTGCTAAACCAGTGCTGCTGCAGCAGGGCTGTGTTTAGCCAAATCTCCTGCCTCAGCTGCCTGAATGTGTGCCTGCAGGAGCAGTGCTGCCAGAACCAGCTCACCACAAATGAGGCTGGGCTATGGCAGTCCTCATTTAGATCAGTATATGCTGATCTGTTAATCATCAACCATTTTGACCAAGGTTTTAATTTTTATTATGCCAGATGACATTTCTATTAGAATTACCTCAGTTACAATGAAGTGTAAGCAGCTCTATATGCTTTTTTTCCTGGTTATACTTACGCTAAGGCTGAAAATCAAAACTAAGGAATCTTAGAATATGTTAGCATATTCATTATCACTCTAAAGCTAGTTAAAAATAAGCCCCAACTGGATAACTATATTTCTAGTCACAGGTTCTCATGAAATAAATATAAAAATGGCCAAAAGCCAGTGCTTGAAATAACATGGAATTAATTTGTCACTGTGTAAAACAAACCAAAGCATGATTAGATATAGTTAGGTAAAGAAAAAGACTGAAAGAACTGTCATTTTGTTTCTTTTATGACTATGTGTTTCCCTTTCCTGCCCAGATACAGGCTGTATTTGTACTTCAGGCTCTTTTTTTCACAGTTTTTTAGCAAGCCTGCTTAGCTACACTCTCAGTTCTTTGCTACCATATATCTGGGCTGTTTCCCCCTTCTTTTATCTACTGCAAAAATACAATTGGGTGGAATATTTACATTTAAATATTCACCTACACTGGGTGGAATATTTACATTTGTTGAGAAAAGAATATACAGTAAAGATATGAAGCTGAAAAGCTGCAGCAGATTTAAATCTTAAATATCTGACCTATAAATTTCAACCAAATGGACAATGGGGAATCAATGTTGACTAGGTTCCTACAGGACCCAGTACATGTGCTTGCTTTGGGGAATTGTAAAGCAAAACAGAACGACCCGCATCATGCTATCTGGAATATATATCAGTTAGATGACATTAATATGAGAGACAGAATCCCTGGGTGTCTTCACTGCACCTGATCCTTTCTTCTTCTGCCACTAAATTCTGGAAAAAGTACATTTCAAGTCTTTCACACACATTAAATATTCAAATTCACAAATTTGTACAAGAAAAGAAGTTTCTGACTAATAGGAACATTTTTTCCTATTCATCCAAAGAGGCTGAGGCTAAAATCCTGCATGTCAAAGACTGTGGAGGTTCTAGGCTTCAGACTAGGGAAGAGCCGTACGTAAAGCATCCTCGCTCCTATCAGGCTTTCATTTCAGACCTGTTTGTTAGAAGACAAACCTGTCTGCTTTCAGACTACTGAGATTTAGATCCAAACTTGTAATACTGCTTAGAATTGGCAAAGTGTAGACAGTTCCTGGAAAGTTATTCTTAGAATGTAACCATAAATATAAATTAGAGGTTGACAATTGTCCATCCTGGACATTAGCAAGGGTTGAAAGTCATTTACTCTAAAATAATATAAAACAGAATTAAGCAAGACCCAAAACCTTACTTTTTTGCAGCGTGATGTGATATTCACCGCCACTGTTATCCTTCTGCCAGATGATCCTGCTTGCCCTGTACTTTGAAAACGTGTGTGTCTTTAAACTATTAAAATCTTTGCTAAAATAGTTAGAGAATGAAATACCACTGATATCAGTTAATGCAAAAGCCAGATACTGCCCTCAGAGGAGTGGTCTTCTTTGCATTGCACTTACGTTTGTATTAGAGACAGAACTAGACCAGAAATCTTAGTGTAATCAAGCTTGAAGAGATGCCGTTTAGAACAGGGAGGCAAAAAGATACGTGCTCTGGCATTACCTATGGCATATAAATGAGAGCAGTTAAAGACAGAAATGGATCAATTCTGATCCAGTTCCTTGCAAGTGAAACGCCACATCAGCATAGCCCCTTGGCTTTAGTGAGACTCTGTGAAGATGTATGTGTCAGTCTACGTATCTTGGATTTTAAAACAAAAGAAGCAAATGGCTAAAGGTGAATCCTGTCTGGCTATGAAATACCATTTGAATTTGAAAAGAAGGAAAACACTTAAGTTCTCCATGGGGGTGAGCATCAGCAAAGCTTTCAGACTCTTGACAGCTACAGGGATCTTCAAATGTTTAAGTTGAAAGTACTTACAGAAATCCTGAGTAATCAGGAAAGCAACTTTAATGAGGCTAACCTCAGGGAGCACAAGCAGTTTCTTCTTCTCTAACTGGTTGGGTATTCTCCTTTAGGAGAACAATTGTAACTGTTAGGGCAATTCATTGAGATGATTTTTTACCACCTTTTCTTTCTTCAGTTATATCCAGAGGTGAGTTAATATGGAAAATAATCATAAATTGCCACCAAATTTTGCTCCTGCTTTTGTTATTCATAGCCAGTCACGAACCTGGCTGCACCAATTAAAAATATTTGTTAAAAAACCGAACTACACCATGCTACAAAAGCTAGATTTGTAATGACTGAGCTCTTTTTTTTTTTTTTCCTGGAGGTAAGCATATTTAAAGAAAAGCTAACAAGGAGATAATATTTTCAGAAAGGAAGAAGGTCATTGTGCTCATGTTTTAATCAGAATAGAAGAAATGTGTGAAATGTTAATAAACTGTAAAAAGCAGTTGTAAAGCTACCACAGTGTTTGACAATTCAAGAAAAACAAGCAAAAATGGTTAGATAATGCAAGTTTCTTACACTGTAAAGTAAGGTGAAGGGAATGCGATCTTTTCACAGAATCACAGAATCATTTAGATCAGAAAAGACCTTCAAGATCATCGAGTCCAACCTTACACCAATCAATATCCTGTGTTGAAATGCATGTGGCGGTGGCCACGGCGGCCAAACAGTCGGAGGACTGGTGGACAGGCCTCCAGAACACAGAGGTCTAATTCTCACCCCTCAGTTACGGCAGGTTCATATATTCCCAGTGGTTTTTAGCTCACATGTTTTGTTTTATTATGCATGAGCTCGTATTTATGCATTTCTCTTAACTGCTTATGTATGAGTTCTAGAAAGTTCGCTTTTCTTCAATGCCCCACTGGTTGGTTCATGTAATACCCTCCCCTAAGTTATCCCCATTGGTTAATCCCCTGTTGTCTCCTCCTCCTCAGTCGATCCCCATTGGTTACTTCCCTTTGTTCCGCCCCTGTATAAAACCCTGTGTTCTCCCTTATCTTTTGCCTTTGTCCGTGGATGCTTCAGCCTGGTTTTATCCCTGGACCCTCTACCTGCAATAAACCAGCTGGAACTTGTACAAAGACCCCTCTCTCGTCCTTTGCCTCCACCAACGCTTTTTCATCATTCCTGTTTGGGGCTTGCTCCTTGCGAAGGAGCCAGCTTTTCCCTGCTTGCTGCAGCTGACACCAAGGATGTCTGCAGCTGGACTCTGTGTGGCCCCGGGCAGTTCCCAACAGCATCAGTCCTGCTGAGAGATCTGAGGACTGTGGAACACAGTTCCTCTATGGAACATGGGGCAATTAACTAAACAGGTGATTTAGGACAGTGGGCAATAGTGGCTCCTTCCTTTGTCATTACAAAGTAGCAACTCCAAAGGGTAATTTGAACCCTACATAGGATGAACCACTTCTCTCTGTCTTTACTGGGGTTTGAAAGGGTGTAAACCATTGAAAGTTGGATCTTCTGAGCCTAACAGTACATGAGTTGCAGAGAGCTGTGTACATTAGTCAGAAGCAGCTACAAAAGCACTTGGAATAGTCCAGCCAAACAGCTGGTGCAGCAAGATGCTGGGAAAGTACGATGACTATCATTAAAGAAAAACTCCTGCCCTGATTGGTTATTTTACTCTTGCAAATCTACCATTGCCATATTTCGATATACAACACACTGTGATAAGGTAATAAACTGAAGTACAATTCCCGTCTCTAAAATACTGGAGCTGAAAGAAGACCTGATCCAAAGCCAACCAATGTTTTTCTACTGATTTCAGTGGACTTTAGATTATACCCATAAAATCAATTCTAAATTCTCATCTAACCAGCAATGCGGCACAGCAAAGACATGACTGATTTTATTGCACACATAAATGTGAGCAGGAACTCTTCTCCACCAGAATTCAGCTTGTTTACCTGATCAGTGTTAAATACCAGGCCTTGCTCATGTGCTGTTTAATGTTACCCAGCTATAAAATCATGACTGACACTTTTCTGCAAGAGAGGTGTTAGGTCTGGTATCTCAGCTGGTTCCAAATTTGGGTAATTACCTTCTGCCCCTGCAGTTTAAACAAGATACACCATTTGTCTTCATTACCTGCCCTAAAATTGCTGTTCCAATTTTCTGTGCTTTACTGCAATAGCTGCTGCATTTCACTGCAGAATTGGCTGCTTTAAGTTGTAGGTGAGCTGATTCCAGAAAGATAGATAGTTTGTATAAAATATTTTGTGATCCTTTGAAGTGAGCAGTGCTCAGAATTATTTTTGATTTTTACAGACCTTATAAGTATGCCAGGATAGTCACATTAAATATGCTACTTGGCAGGTTTTATTTTTAAAGACTACCATATGGTATATGTTCATCACCCAAGCTATTTCATAGAACAATTCCATATGAGTGTTTGATGTTAATTTTATTTTGGACTGTACTGAGATCATCATGCCAGGTTAATTAAAACATGGCAAAGAATTCTCACAATGAACTGATGCTAAAACAGAAGGAACTGTCAGTTTTCAGTGAATAAAATAGCAATGCTAGAAGGTAATTATTTCCTGTTGTTAGCAGAAAGAAAACAATATTGCAGAACTCTAGTTAAAAAAGCCAAAAAAGAAAACAAATAAAAAAAAGACAAACCCACCAACAAAAAGCTGTCCAAAACTTATAGTAAAGATTAACAACTTGGGTGAATTTATTCCTTACTTGGCAGCACTGAATGTAATATTCAGAACATTGTCATATAAAATGTCATAAGGAACAGAGTACGTGAGTCAATAGGGATGGAAGTATATTTCAGTCTGGGTCTTTATGAGTGTTGCCATTGATAACTTGAAATGTAAAGTGCTTTATCCTCTGTGGGTGTGACACCATCAATTCAAATAAGGCACGTATTTGATGAAGCCTATCTTTCCTTTAAATGTGTTTCTGCCAGTATTCCTGAACAAAAGTCCTTTCCAGAGACCTAGGTTTGGCTTTCATTGTAATTCAGTGTGTTTAATTAATCACTAGAGTGATTCAGTTTTATACCTGTGCAATTCCATAAATTTGAATTCAGGCACTTCCATGCTAGCTGTAGTTATGCAGTAGTGAATAAAATGTCATGCCAGAAGACCATCAAAGCTGCAGGACTACAGGAAACATTTTTTTGTTGCCTCATATTTTCCTTTAAGTGAAATACACTTGTGAATCAAAAATAAACACAATATCTTAACATGTTAAAACCAAAGAAATATTCTAACAAAGTAAAATCTTCTAAAATCAAGAAGCAAGCAAAATCAGAGCAAGCAACTATGAATCAGTATACTGGCGTTTTTCATTTAGTAAAAGACAAATCTTCTACACATACTGACACCTGTGTCATGCTTCCACCCAGAGTGATGTGCTGCTTCTCTGTTGCATTTGTTACAATTGAAAAGCACAAAATTCTAGACAACTGAAACCCCCATCTCTTAGGAGAACAGGGTTAACTGCAAAGGCAGTGTAATTAACCTGCACTATGACATTTCGTGTTGCTTGTGGAAGAGCCAGCTTTCACTGCAGAAGAAGCTGGAACTCACCAAATACTGTCTACTGCTATAGCATCCCCTGTACTGGAGGGGCCAGTTTCTAACCTTGAGAATACCACTAGAAGAAGAAATTTGGGGAGCAATTGGCTCTTATAGTACCCTTTTCCTCTCCCCCTTCAATTAGCAATTTTGATGATTTGGACCACGGAGTTCACATCACACACTGATCCACCCTATAAAGCAATATAACCCCTATGCAATACTTCATAGTCTGGGCAGTCCTCTCTCTTCCATAGCACATCAAAAGTTTCAAGGCACAGGCAGAAGCAGTGCTATCACATGTGGAGACCCCACACAGCAAGCCAAGCCTGCCAAGAGGCCTGATCCTGCCTGAAATCCTTATCGGCATCCAGGGCATCAGGATAGGGCTGCAGACATCAGGGAAGTATGAACTGACTGGTTCTTGGTGGCAGCTTAAAGCCCCATGACCAACAGTATTCCAGAAAGGACAATATCCATAGGGAAAATATCTTCATCCTTAAGTTTCCAAACAACAAAGTATACTGCTGTGTACTTTTATATCTTGATTTTCAGGCAGCTCAAGAGATCCAGCTAAAAAGTGGTCAGTCTGACATGGCCATGTGAAGGCATACATTCAGCAAAAAGAAAATACTTTCTTCTCTAAACACTAGTTCTTTTATGATGTATGATAGACTGAAAAAAATATGTTACAGCAAGACAGTGATATTTTGTAGTATCACTTTCCAAAACCCATTTCTGTTCAGGTGGCTGGAAAGTGTTTCTCTTGCTTTCCTTATCAATCCAGTATGATCTTGCTAAAAGTATGTATGGGGTACAAGCAATCTTACGAAATCCAGATGAGGTCTGTGATTCTGAGAATTTGATCTTAAATTTTTAAAGTTAATAAAGATATTTTATATTAGTGAAAGAGACAGGCCGCTGATGCTTTTTGAAGCTAAGCCTGACCTTTTCTGTAATGCAAAACAATCATGTGTATAAAGTTCAAGTGTATAAATCAAGTGTAAAAATCAAGTGTATGAAATGTTCATTCTTGTCCTTAAAAGATTAGAATAATTGTATTTAACTTTGTTCTCTCAAGAGGAAAGACAACACTTTCAATTTAATTTAACATTGTCTTTACTGTTAAATAAAGGTTTAAATGTGCTACACACAACAGAGAAAATGGTGAATGGTATTTCCTGGGAAGTTTTCTAATCTCACACTATGGTCTGTTCATTCAAATGCTTATAGAAATTAATGTCAAGTCATCAGACTTCTTTCCACTTTTTAATTTGTCATTTTAGATCCTTTCAAAATTAAATCTAGATATTCACTCTGTAACAGCACTCTCATGAAAAATTTGCCAACCAAAGAGAAAGACGCGCCTCTCTCATAACACAGTCGCAACTCTCAGCTGAACAGTGTCAGTCGTAGTCTGGATGGAGGTCTGCTTAATAGTTTCTGCAGTGATTTAGACCTGTGTGTGCTGCAAGCCTGGAGCTCACTGTGGAACTATACATTCATTGTCAGATGGCATGTTTATTTTGTGCCCATATTGGGCCACATCATTATGTGCTCACTTGGCACCAGACTTGTCAGGCATTGTTTGCAGAGGTCTAACACTTTGTTCCCACTGGCTTCTCTAGGCATGTTATGTGCTACTGGTAAAGGCTGCTGGTTTGAATGTACAATGCAGAGTATGTAATGCAGCCAGCCACAAATATTCCTCCTAAACATCTGCCTTTACATTACTGGGGTGCCTCACATCAAATCAAAGCAATGCATCAATTCATCATTGCATCAAAACAAAGTAATGCACCAACCAGTCACACCAATGGCCATGACCATTTAACCAGATCAAATGCCACATTCTGTATCTGGAATGGACAGAGGAACATCAAGCACAAGAATAAATGGGGAGAGGAGCATCTGGAGAGCAACCCTGCAGGAAGGGTTTGGGGGTGCTGGCCAACAGCAGCTCATTAAGAGCCAGCAGTGGCTGTGGCAGCCCCAAGGGCAAACCCCATCCTGGGGTGCCTCAAACACAGCACAACCAGCTGGTCAAACAGGTGACCCTCCTGCCGTGCTCAGGGCTGGGGTGGCCTCACCTGGAGTGCTGCATGCTGTGCTGGCCCCACAATTCAAGAAGGGTGTTCGGGTCTCTGAATGCATCCAGAGGAGGGTAACAAAGCTGGTGAAAGGGCTGGAAGGAATGTCCTGTGAGGAGTGGTTGAGGACTCTTGGCTTGTCTAGTTTGGAGAAAAGGAGGCCGAGGGGCAACCTCATTGTTCTCTGCAGCTTTCTGAGGAGGAGAGGTGGAGAGGGAGATGCTGACCTCTTCTCCCTGGGATCCAGTGATTCCCATATGGGAATGGTTCAAAGCTGTGTCAGAGGATGTTTAGGCTGGACATCAGGAAGCATTTCTTTACCAAAAGGGCAGTCAAGCACTGGGACAGGCCTCCTCTAGAGGTAGTCAATGCCTGAAGTCTGTCAGTGTTTAAGAGGCATTTGGACAATGTCCTTGATTACAAGCTCTAACTTTTGCTCAGCCTTGAAGGGGTCGGGCAGTTGGACTAAAAGATCTTTGTAGGCCCTTCCATCTGAAATGTTCTATCTTTGTTTAGTCTAGTCTATGCAAAAGTGATAAAGAGATGAAGTGAAGCTTCATGTTACTATGATGACTCCACTGCCAAAAGCCAAACACCTTTTTCAGCTACTTCTTGCATGCCAATAGTATATTTTGAAAAGCACAGTATCTTATTTCACTCCAGGATACTTCTAATAATTAGCAGATGTGTACTGTGGTGTTTAGCATGGCGTACTTCATGTGCCCTGTTGTAAATTCTACTTGCCTTTGAACAGCCACTACACACATATCTGACTTTCTGGGATATCTGAAAAATGACAGAACATAATGTAATACAAATATTTAAATACATACATTATTCTTCATACTCTTACTTGCTTTCTTTTGAGTGGCAGGTATCCAGTCACTGTTTTGCTCATAACTTCTCTGACTCTAAAGGAGAACAAGGAGAACAGTATGAATTTTACTTTTTTTCTATCTTCCAAAGTGTCCTAAGCTGTTGAAAAACAGCTATTATATATTTTCATTATTGCTTGTTCAATCACAAAGCTTATTACAGTAAACTATGTATAATAATTGAAGGCTGTATAAGTAGTATAAGCTTGCTTGGTCAGAGAAACAGCCATGAATGAACACAGTGACAGAATTGGCTGAATAAATCTTCTACATCTTGGGAATTGGCTGTCATTCATGTCTACTAATTAACTAGAACAAAGAATTTTAATTGATACTCTGAGTACAGTCTTGCTCAATAAACGTCCTTTCCTTGAAAAAATTAGTGTCAAATGTCATTGCTCTTCACTGATATATCCTCATTACTACAACTTCATAGCAGACTTCTCTGATCTCAGCAACCAGTTTTTCTCCAATCCCTCACTTCTTAAATGTATTTTGTTGTGGCTGTATATATGACACATTGATTCACGTGAAAATATTGATAGATAGTTTTACATACTGAGGACTGAAGAGTATAGATTTTTATAGCACCTGTACATAAAACCACCAGAATTTAACATTTACTTATTTGATAAATCTTTATTTTCGGATGAAGTTACAAAATATAAGAAAAAATTCCAGCTGTAAGTCAATGGCAGAAAATCACCCTCAATGTTGACAGACTGGAAAAAAAGGTCTATTTCCTTAAAGAAAGCTCTCATTCAAGCTCAGCTGGTGGGTACTGAAGCAGGACAATCCCATCTTACAAACCAGAAATTGTTTTGATGGTAGGATTTTGTAATTTCCCTACCTTTTTTATAACATCTTTTATACACACATTAGCGGAAGTTCTGTTTTCTCTTAGCATCAGCAAGTTTGCCAAAAGTCTTTGTTAGACTGCAGCTAGGTTTTTTTTCTTTTGAAAATCCTAGTTCCCATAAGCTAATTTGGATAACATTCATCAGACAGCTTCAGGCACAAACCACATTTCATTTTGAAGCATTGATACTTTTTACCTCAAAGCAGTTAAAGTTTTCAGAGACTTTAGCTAATTTTATCTCAAAGGAGTAAAACCAGCCTAAAGTAAATTAAAATCATATGTTAAATAAATTGTATTTGATCAGAAAAGGAAAAAAATAATTTGAACTCCAAATTAATGATTTTTTTCTAGCTTGATCCATTGTTGAAAATGCTTCAGCTACATGTATACTTGCGTTTGTGTGAATCATCAAATTTTCCACATATTTATGTATACATTTCCTGATGAGTAGCTGTGTTGCTGCCAAGACTGTCTAAGTGCATAAATGAAGCTATATTTGTAGGAAACTGCAATAATCTTTATTAGACCAACTGATACAGCTGGTAGGAAACAAACAAGCTTGCAGGCTTACAAGGCCTGCTCCAGATCTGGAACAGATGCAACCACCTCAGGCTAAATACTCACTGCAGACAACTGCTCCAAGTTTCTCTTGATTATGTTAAATTTGAGGCAATATGAGACCATTTCAGAAAAAAAATGTGATGGGCACGAGAAGAGCAGAAGGGCAGGTTAGCAAAAGGGGAGATGATAGGACTGCTTACCCCAAAGGGACAAGCAGAAATTGAGAAAGGGAATAATTATCAGCTTGAACTGTGAGATACAAGTGTCACTTTCTGCTTCAGTTGAATAATGAGGGAATTAAATACCTTTTAGTTTTATGATAGATAAAAAAATTGGAATGCACTGCTAAAGGCAGTAATCAGCATGGAAAAACCTAGTGTGGATCTGAGGAAAAAGCTGATATTCTTTGGGGAAAATTTTCTCGTAATCAGTTTCTGATTTCCTTTGTCTTGAGACCAAATCCCAGTGCCTCGCTTGTGCCAACTTCTATCTGCAGGGAATTCATGCAAGCACTGGAATATACCAGGCTTGTCCAGCAGGCTAGTTTGCTTTTGTCCTGGTCCAATTTATTGATCCCTTTCATGGTATTTTCCCATGTCTTCACAAACAGTCCTACTGCACCACCGCGGGTACAGCATGTGTGGTGACATATATAACAATGATGTCTTTAATGAAGAAATATTTAATTTCAAATGTCTTAGCATTTGAAGAGATTTCATTTTTAATATAGCTCCATTATGTAAAAAGAATGGCCTTTTTTCCACTGGAAGCACTCTGAGATATTTCAGCATTAGAATCCGAGAGATGATTTCATCCTCTGAAGGACAAGGTGCAAACATGTTCAGTAACTTCATTATTAACTGCTGCATCAAGCAGCAGATGTATTTGCTTCAGAAAATGTAGTCACCAGTAATTCACTCACTCTTGGCTGTGTAAAAAGCACTAGGTAGAGAATGAAATGAGAATAATGCTTCTCACATAATACAGAAAGAACAGTTTAGACATAATTTTGAAACATTATCCTAAGGAAACATTTCTTTCTTCCAGCCTGCTTAAGTCAAAATATTTAATACTAAACTACTACGAAGTTGAAATTGGATAAGGAAATATGTTGTGTTCCAGAAAGTGCCTTCTTTCAAGTCTGTGCACAGAAAAGGCAATGGGCCCTTAATGGAGTGTGTGCAGCAATGGAGAGGGCAGCGCCTGTGTACTGCCAAGCAGCCTGCAGGAAGTTGCAAGGAAATGTCTGTGGAAATGGAAATGAGGAAGAGACACAGGATGAAAAGAGTTGACTCAGTTCCCTCCTTTGTTAAAGACGTTGTGTGTGAGCTCACTTAGGACTCATTCATAAACATCACAGTAACACTCACACTCTACATACAATTCTGCTCATTTCAGGAGTAATTCTAGTCCAAGCCTCCCTGTACCATGGCAAGCAAGAATTATTCACCTAAAATAACAGGATTCAGTGATGCCAGAATGCTAGGCAAAGAGCTTAAAAATATGCACAGCCATACCCTGTACCCGTAAGGCTGATGTAGCAAAGTATGGTCAATGACGCTATGAAGTCTAAAGGAATAGGAACAGCTAAGATAAGTCATCATCAAGCTCAATTTTAATTATTCATGTTCCTCTCACTTCTGCTAAGTAGAAGGTGTAAGGGTGTCAGAGCATAAAGAGAACATAGCATCAGTCAGGTGACTGACATTCATCTACTTCCTTATGAAATAGATACTGGACAATGCACATATATATGTACTGATACATATACATATACATATATATACGTATATATATGTATATGTATGTAGGGAAGACTTTGCCATGAAATTCAGTTGTGCGGTGAATGTGATCACCAAAACACAACTCGATGCAAAGATGGTTCCTCCACTCAGTCATCACACTAATACAAGTCCAATACAAATGAAATGCTTGATTCTGAAAGAGCTTTTGACTGTAAACATAAACTCCTTCCTTGTTCCAGTGCTATTCTTATTTTTAAACCCAGAGGAAAGGCTACTTTTATTGTGGATATGCCAGCCCTAAATCAGGATTTAAAAAAGCAAAACAAAAAAACCCTTACATTTTCTTCATCTTTTCAGTTTTCTTTAACATAAATGTTTCCCATCCATGACTTTTTACATTGAAAAGATGAGTTTTGCCCAGTAGTCCCATATATATTTTAAAACATAATAGGATAACGAAAAAGCTGCATTTTTCCTGAAGACTTCGGCTTATTCGATATAGTAGTTTTTATTTTCCTTGTTTTTCTTATTCATCCCTTAACTCCACATACTCATCTGTACTATTCTGCCTCTTTTATTCTTATTTTCATGGCTTAGATTTTCATCAGCAAACCAGAAAATACTTGTTTTATGTCTTGATTTATTTCTTGATAAGTTTTTCTTATTCGTCCCTTAACTCCCCATACTCATCTGTACTATTCTGCCTCTTTTATTCTTATTTTCATGGCTTAGATTTTCATCAGCAAACCAGAAAAGACTTGTTTTATGTCTTGATTTAACTTACCATTTCAGTAAATTTTTTCTGACAATGTTCATACTGTAGTTAGTGTGTGTACAGATGATAAGAGTTGCATTGATTACTTTACTGACAAGTAATAATAAAAGGAAGGAAACTAACTGCAATGGCTTCTCAAGGAATGAGAATTTTTTTCTGTATTATAAAGGGAAAGGCGAATGATATAAGCTGTAGCAATAAAGAGGAAAATTAATTCCAAGCTTTTACAGATGGCTGCAGCTGTATTGCTTAGTATGCATGTCAGCTGCAGGAGAATGTTTAAGAAAGGAGATTCAGCTCTACAGTAACAAACCACAAAGCTTCTTAAATGGGCCAAATTCAGCAGTAGAGTAAAACACTGAAATCAGAGGAATTACAAAACAGGTAAATTTAGCACCCTATGAATCTTTTAATACTTAAAACAAAATTAGAAGGGAAATACTTGGTCTCTACTAAGTTGCTGTTACAGACAGGTTATCAATACCATATTAAAGAGAATGGTAAAGGAAGATAAAGTGATTTCCTTTCATTTTTTATGTATTTCTCTAGATAAAAGAGTATTGTATGGCCTTTCACGCTAGAATTAATAGACTTTGATAGTGATATTTATTGCAATACTTCTTTATTTCCATCTATAGGGAATGCAGATTATGGTATTAGATTGAGGACAAGTTTAAAAATAGAAGCACAATCCTTATTAAAACAGAAGTCACCATTAGAGTCTTCATCTCACCAAAAAGCCCACTGCTGAAAAGCCACACTGTGCTCCAATGGGTAAAGACAGAACTAAATGAGAGTTCAGTGCATCACCCTGCTTTGAGTACAGGTAGCATAAAAAAGCATCTGTGAGCTGCAGTAACAATTAATCTCCAGTTTTATAATAGTTACAATATTTCTCAAAATATATTCTTTCATACCTGATACAGCATATTTCTGTTTTTCTTTGCCAACAAGTAAATTTAAATGCTTTAAAGGCATAATAAATGAATACATTTTTCTTATATCAGAAAATTGATTGTTATTGTTTCACATTGATTTTTTTTTTTACTTATTCAATTTCTAAATGCAGAAGAGCATTCAAAACCTTACCAACAAAATTACAAGGCGTTTTATTTTGAATCTTTTACTTTACAAGAAAAGCAGAAAGAGAGAAGAGTGGATTACTAGCATTTTCCTAAATCTATGATGACATTTTTGGAAACTTCTAGGTGATTTGGGCTTTAAAGTCCTCTTCTCTAAGAAGACTTTTGCATTTCCAAAAAGGCACTTTACAGAGCGTATGTTTCAAGAGTTGCATCTGTACAGCAAGATAACTGTTCTCTGCGGAACTGAGAATCTCAGCAATGAGATTCTTTGATCACCAAGCCCAGGGTGCTGCTGGATGATCTGTGTGGACCCCTGCTGGGTTTCCATCAAAGAAAAACAGCCTGCAGGAAGGTTAGTGACAAGGCAGGTTTCATCCTCAAATTACTGTCATGAGGAAGGCATATTGTAACAGAATAAGGGGAGAACGGAGATGGCATTTCATTTGCCAGAAATTTTATTTTAGTTTGAATTTTCATCAGCCTTACTGGGACAATTAACATATTGAAGTTAAGCCTGTCACTCATTTTTTGAAGATTGGAACCTAAAAGAGAAGTGAACAGAAGTGGGAATACCTCTAGTGCAGAACTGAAGTTAGGGTGGTCTCCTTCCCAAATCCACTTGCTCTGGAGGGTGCTTCCTGGTTTAGGGGACACTGACCAAGCTGGTCTCCTCTCTTGTTCAAAGTAGAGGAGTTTCCCCATTACTATTGCCCAAGCGCAACTGCTTGGTTGCTTCCTGGATAGACTCTGGCCTTGACAACTGCATGCAGCTCTATCTCTCACGAGATCCAGCACTTACACATTCATCTCAGTAAATGCTGGCGTGTTGCCACCTTACTACAGAATCACAGAATCAATTAGGTTGGAAAAGACCTCTGAGATCATTGAGTCCAACCCATGACCGAACACCACTCTGTCAAATAGGCCATGGCACTGAGTACCATGTCCAGGCTTTTCTTAAAACCTCCAGGGGTGGTTACTCCACCACCTCCCTGGGCAGCTCATTCTAATGTCTAATCACTGTTTCTGTGAAGAAATTCTTCCAAATATCCAACATAACCTCCCCTGGATTATGATGTCTCATCTCATCTCTAGCTACCTGGGAGAAGACGCTGACTGCCACCTGGCTACAACCTCCTTTCCTTTCATGTAGTTGTAGAGAGCAATAGGATCTCTTTGCGGCCTCCTTTCCTCCAGGCTAAACACCCCCAGCTTTTTCAGGCACTCCACATTAAACTTGTGTTCTAGACCCTTCACCAGCTTCACTGCCCTTCTCTAGATGCACTCCAGCACCTCAATGTCTTTCTTGCAGTTAGGGGCCAAAAATTGGACACAGTAGTCAAGGTGTGGCCTCACCAGTGCTGAGTACAGGGGCATTCACTGCTCTGGTTCTGCTGGCCACATTATTGCTGATACAGGCCAAGTGCTACTGGCCTTCTTGACCACCTGGGTACACACTGGCTCATGCTCAGCTTCTATCAACCAGCATTCCCAAGTCCTTTTCCACCAGGTAGCTTTCCAGCCACTTTGCCCCAGCCTGTAGCATTGCCTGGTGTTGTGCAAGGACCCAGCACTTGGCCTTGCTGAACTTCAAACAGTTCTACAGACCTGGCCCCAGTACTGAGCCCTGGGGAACACCACTGGTGACTGGCTGCCAGCTGGATGTAGTACCACTCACCACCACTCTCTGGACCTGGCCATCAGCCACTTTGTGACCCAGAGATGAGCATGCCCACCTAAGCCATGAACAGCCAGTTGCAGTTTACAGCCTAGCAAACTCTTGGAAAACATAGCCATGCTGACCTTTCTAACTCTGCTGTGGAAGGCAATCAGGAAAAAGAGAGCACAAGAATGAATAAAAAAGGGAATTTTGCCACTAGTATTTATTGTTTCCACCTCTTCAGCAGAACTGCACAGTTCAAAACACTGGGCTGTCAGTGCAGGACATGTGTTGATTTTAATAATTAAGCACTGCTGGGCTGCTGACACTATTAGTCAGGGGTCAGTAGACATTTTCATTACAGTTGCCATTTTCCAAGACTTCATAAATGTCCTTTTGATTCACGCTGGGTTGAGACTTAGAGTGTAGGTTATCAAGTTCCTGGCACTTTTGCCTCACCATAATAATCTATTTTTAAAGTTTTTGAACCACAGCAATTGTTGCGGTGTGGGGTTTCCTGCAGTGGTATGGCAAGCCGCAACCTTCCTGGAGAGCTCTGCAGGGTCATCTTGGGGAGAGCGGCTGTCCCACTTCCCGTAGCCCTTCCAGGCGGCCCGTGCCGCTTCGGCTACCTGTCAGCTCCACAACACGGTGGCGATAAAGGAGGCGAGGAGGCTCCCCGCATGGGGACCTCAGAGGAACTTTATACACATGGGGACATGCTGGTTCCCAAAGGCAGAGAGAGCACATGGCAGTGAGCCTGGGGTTTTATATGGGGATGAGGAGGGTGGAGAGAGCACACGGACTGATGGTTTCAGGGCACAGGGGCAGTACATGGGCAGAGTTGGGGGACAGAACCAATAGCAAGAATCTGAGAGAAGGGTCAGGACTATGGGCGGGGAAGGGAGGACCATGTGGGAAGGGAAGACATTTAGTAAGAAAAGGAGTGGGGAAATACAGCACTACAAGCAATTAAGATTTTTTTTTCAATCTGCTTCCATTAGTACTCTGTAAGCTGTGGAAACTGAAAAAGCAGGGATTTTGAAACCTCATTTCTTCTCACTCTGTAACAAACAACACTTTGGGTCTGGAGATGGAGTAGCAGAGAACAGTATAACTCAGTGGAGGACTGTGGGAGCTGTGGGGACAGGGTTTTAAGGTCTTGTGAGAGAAGTCTGACATATGAGTAACTTTTCTTTAAATGTAGTACCACTCTGCAAGACACAGGTGTTGGAAAAGAAAATGTTCTCCAGAGCTCATCAAGCAGATGGAGAACATCTGAGCGGAGCTGATACATGGCACGAGGAAGCTGGAAGACCTTCCCTGCCTCCCCGCTATTCCCTCTCCTCCTCTCCTGCCACACAGCAAAATATTCTATTTACTGAGCTCTCTTTCACTGTCAGCTAATGGGTGTTCTATGTGCATCTATGCTGTAGGAAAGTATAGTTAAACAGTTTGTCAGCTAGACAAACTCCCTTCACACTAATCCCAAATTTAACACGGTTTTCCCTCAGGAAGAATGCTAAGTGTATTTATTGTGACAGAAAAAGGATGCAGGCCTTGCCACTATATATAGATGTCCTTGCAACACACAATAGTTCTGTTTTGACGACCCAGATGAATTTGTCTGTTTGGACTTCAGCTACTTGTTTTGCTTTGTGATATTTAGAAAACCTGCAGCAATTTGCTTTTTATAGTGACTTTTTTCTTTTTTTTTTTTTGCCTTCCTTATCCAGCTTTGCATTGGGTGAGCATAAAATCTCAGGAACAGTAGAAAGGCCTTCCATATAGGCTCAAGTCCTGAAGCTAGTAAATACATTTGCCTGTTAGGAATAGATAACACAGGCTGTAACACAGTGCTTAGGTCATGGACAGACCTCTGCTTGAACCCAGGAGAGATGACACCTGAAGGGGAGGGCCACTGCAGTGAAACAAAGTCTTACAATTCTTGTTTATCCAGTCCATAATAATCAGAAGTGCCAAACAAAACTTCAGCAGAGCAAGCTTTAAAGAAACCTGCTGTTCTGTTTTAGATGAATTATATGACACATTAGATAAATATAGAATGAAGAAGACTCAGTTCTCTTGCTATTCTCTCTATCGAAGTCCAGTGAAGAGTATTTGAAATGGATCCCACTATCCCATAATTCTCCTATTTATTAGTAATTTTTACAATATGATTAAAATGGTAGTATGCTACAGGCTAACATGGGGAATTTTGATTCAATGGCCATTGGGGATCTCTTGATGTTCTTGAATTATATTAGGCTGAAGCAAAAAAAGTATGCTTGGGCTCACCTGAAGAATTCCAATTGCTTGGAAAATCATTTTCACCCATTCCCAAAAAGAAGCTTCAGTGCTGACCATACCCTGAATTCTGAGACAAACTGGTGAAATATTTTTCATGTCTACTAATTGCTTAAAAAGCACTACCTTGAGCAAAGAGTTGATAGACACCAGAAAATTAAATCAATTATTTCAAGTGTATGGCCTGAAAGCCCAAATATTGGAGAAATTCTATTGTTTGTTGAATTTTGATTAGTTTGAAAGTGTAATGAATTTGCATGACACAAAATAAAAGAGATTTTTAATGTAGTCATTTAGTTGGTTACTACTCTTCAAGTTTAGTACTATACAGCTATTATCAAGAAAGGGAACATCAAAATTAGGAGAATTTAAATTGGAACAGAAATATTTCTTTATTGTATGTGAACCAGTAAATAACCTGCTAATTTCACTCTCTGAGTTTCAGATTTAAACAAAATGTCATCAAAGCAGTAAAGATGTATGTATTCATGTATACATGAAAAGAAAGACAAGGTCAATAGATTCAAACCCACAAAAGTAAAGTTTTATGTATTAAATATGCAGTAAACCAAGTTATCAGAATTCAATTTTGCTCATATTTCTTAGTATTCTCTTTGTGGTATTGAAAAAAAGCAAAATACAGAAAAATTTTCATAGTTTTCATTTGATGAAAATTGTTTTGGTTTACCTTGAAAAGATCAGAAGTAAATATATATATATATCTATATATATATATATCTACATATCTATATATCTATGTAAATACAAACTACAGCTTCCAAATACCTATTTATCTTTGGTTGTAATGTTACTGTATTAGGCAGATTTGCCTATAGGGGCTTTGAAACTGCGCTGAAAAATCATGTTTAAAGAGAAAATCATCCCTTTACAGTTATTACAACCACAAAGGAGCCGTAGGTGAGAAGCAGTTCATAGCTATATTACCCACTCTATAATTATAAGTGTGGCAATTAACTGAAAGCCAGAGTCAGCATTCCAGTTCATGACTCACAGCAAAGCTACCTGTAAAGTTTTATAGAAATTTGCTCATTGAGAAAGCTCATATCAACTACTAGAAAAAAAAATAATTCTAGTAAAAAAATTCTATTAAAAAAATACTTAGATCCAGAATTTTCTGTGTAATTACCCTGATGAGATAAAAATACACATGGGTTTATCAGGAGTTTGGTAGAGAGCAAACGAAAAAACAGCCAAACATAGAACCCCACACCAAGAGTACCCATCTTGACTATGAAAGAAAATTCAAAATCTTGAAAAAGTTAATTAAAAATTCAAAACATAGCATTCAGCTAAGTATATCAAACAAATGATCTTCTTTCATTTTTTATGTCTAAACATGGTTTTACATTTTTCAGCTGCATGTTCGGTTATATTTCAAAAGAGTAGTCATTTCAGTCAAAGATGGAAGCATTTTTTTATCTCTTTGTTATCTTGAGAACACCAACAAGCTCCAATTGCCCTGATCAGCTGTAACCATCATTATCTGCAATGAGCTTCTTCAACAGTGTGTCCCCACCAAGGGCTTTATCTGCTGGTGCTGGAGGTCAGCTCTGACCTGTGTGTGACCTTGGATCAGGCTGCTGTGAAGGGACTGTGAGAGGGTTCCTCCTGGTCTCCACCTGCACTTGGGGCTGAACACAAGCTCAGGACCTGCACCTTGCTGTAGGGAAGGGTTGCAGGGACTTGTCTTGCACCAACCTCACACTGACCTTGACCCTGTTTTTACATCCTTTGTCCTTGGTCCTGAACCATCATGGAATCATAGAATAGTTTGGGTTGTAAAGGACATTAAAGATCATCTCATTCCAACCCTCTGCCATGGGCAAGGGCACCTTCCACTAGACCAGCTTGTTCAGGGCTCCATCCAGCTTGGCCTTGAACACTTCCAGGGATGGGGCACTTACAACTTATCCGGGCAACCTTTTCCAGTACCTTACCACCCTCACAGTAAAGAATTTCTTTCTAATAGCAAACCTAAACTCTATTCTTTTAGTTGTCACCTGTATTGCTGGTGCCTGGTTATCCCTGTCCTGCTGGATGGCCCTAGTTTCCATTAGTGGATCTTCTCTGCATCCATGCCAATGAGGATCCTGCCTGGTCCTCCCACTGTAACCCACAGCTCCTGGATCCCATGGCCCTCAGGATCACCTCGTGATTGCAATGTCCTGGCAATAATGAGCCAAGGTGGATCATGCCAGCAATTTTGAAATGTTTAGATATGAAAAAATGAAATAGGAACTTGTCACAATGAACACTTTTGACTCCTATCAGTTAACATTTTCTCATTAAAAAATATACTGGAGTAGAAAGAAAAATCCTGAATCCGTAACTGTTGTTGTGTTGCTTTGCATTTGCCCTACTTGACTGTTTATATCTGGTACCTGGGAGGAACTGTGAGATGAACTTGAGTGATGTTTCTAAAAAACAAAGTTGTAAAACCTGGGATGAAGACCTTCCCATAGAGAAATGCAACTAATTTAGTCATCACGCATGTTAAACATTCTCCTAAAAGACCATGAATTTAGCAAATTCTCTTTAACTGCTTTCTGCCTCTTGTTTTAATTATTCTAAATCAACCATGAATATCTGGACAACTGAATAATTTCCCTCGTTAAGAAATATTTTGATGGTCTGCAGATTTTAGAGTGTGACATTTGGTTGAATTAAATGTAAACTTTATAAAGTAACTTTTTGTGCGGAATTACATTAGATCCATGTTACAGTTTGAGCATGAAGGTATCATCTATTTCATCTTGTTCCATTCAATAAACTTTTTTCAGATACTGGCACTGATTAACTATATGTAATTAGAAATGATAATGGGACTATAGAGGTAGGTAAACAGTAACATGAGATTTGCTTAGTGATCGGTTCTTTCTTCCTTCTTAATTTCAAGGCAGTAAACAATGGTAGCAGCAGGTTCATTAAGGGAATCAGTACTTTTTATGGACAGTTAAATACTAATTGTAAAGGTTGCTGCATTTAAGTGAATTGTAGCTTCTTTTTTTTTCTTTTTTTAATTAGAAGAAAAGCTAAGGATGTCAAGGGGAACCACATCCTTCAGATAGGAGCATCAATTTTAGAGGAACCACAAAGTTTTATATAATCAGAAAAGTTTTATATAATCAGATTTAAGACCCAGGACCCTTGCCACACTAACATTGTTTACACATAAAATAAACATAGGAAAAACCTCATTTTCTTTTATGGTTTTGCTTTGTTTGTCATTTGTAGTTTCTAGCTATGTTTCTTCCTCTGTATTGTTTGAATGTAAAGCTTCATTTTAATTGTGTGTCTGTAAGACAAAGAAAGAAGCAAGGCTCCTAATTTTTCATGGCAAAGTTGTATATTCATAAAGAAAAAAGGAAGGGTCTGTTGTGGGTTAATTGATGCTTGTCGCCTTCCTCACCCATGTTCTAAATCTCAGCATTAAGAAAATGACCCATTTTTCACTTTTTTTTTTGAGTTTTTTCCTCATTATCTCTAACTTTCTATCTGTACAAATAAGCTTAAGGCAAAGGACTTGAGGAATATTAGTGCTGAGCAAAAAAGAGCAAGTGAATTACATAAACAATATTTTTTGGTTACTAAAGATGAATGCAAATTAAAATTTCAACCCCATCACACATTCCAGTATTTCTTCATTTTGTTCCAGACAGGAACAAATGGCAAATACATTCAGATTTTCACAGAATGGAAATTTTTTTAATATGTGCTTTTATTTGTTAAAATTTCTCTGATTAGGGAAAAAAGTGTCAAAAGTTCCCACAGGAGCGAAAGTCCTTCAAAAGTTTGATCCTTCTTTTCCAAAAACCAAAATATTTTTTCTTCAGTGTGCTTACTCCAATACAAACATAGTGTGGTACAGACAATAATATAAAATAAATTAACTAACTAAAAACAAAGTCAAAACAAAGCACTGCACAGTTCTTTGCCTAAGGAGAAAATGACAGAGAGAATGGATAAGACATGACTGAAATTACTTAGTGTAACGCATTTCTGAAATCTGCTCTCACATGATAACAGTGGGAGCATTGCAAGAACCTATAAAGCAAAGAAGTTGTTGCTTTGTATTCTTGCACCAAATTGAAACATCATGTTTGGTTTTCATTTGTTATTGAGATTTCCCTATGACTGTATAAGCAAGTAGCTTGATGCAGAAAGAAGAGATCAATAGATCAAAGCAGTTGGTACTCAGCCACACTGCATGTGGCTGGAGAGTTTTACTGAATTTCACCAGGTCCCACACATCCCAAATCTCTCCACCGCACATTTTGTTAAGCTGTCTAAAGAACAGAACGGGGGCAATGCACATCTCTGCACATCTGGAACAGAGCTCTGACCTCCGGAAGGAGTCTACCTTCTGTGCACTGAAACCTTTCTCTGACCCAAACCAATGTGTAGTGTTGTGGTGGCTAAGTCCACATTACACCCCCCGTGTTACTACAAAGTGGTCTCTCCCCACACCACTGTGCCAGAAAGTCCTCCCCTCCCCTCGAGGAACTGTGA